>APFE031275051.1:168196-198382 GCA_000404065.3 Pinus taeda | reverse complement strand
CCATTTGTCCATTCCCGACCATCGCACCCTACAGAGGAGCCATTCAGTATGCATCACACCCTATACACTGGGAGGTGATATGCATCGCACCCTCTGCACTGGGGTTTCAGTATGGTCCAGTTTTGACCATTTATGAGCAGTTTTTAGTGGAGAACTTCTGGGAGATGATGTAATCAGCTGACCTTGTTCCTTTAGGCAGTGAAGCATCACTTTTAGGGACTTAGGAGCCCTCAGTTTATGGACATTTATGATTGGGGTTGAAGTGACCAAAAATGTCTATAACAGACCTACATTGAAATCAAAATGTGTTGAAGCATTTCTCATTGCTTCATCAACCATTTCCACCTCAAGTTTTTTCATATTATCGTAAGTGCAATAAGTCATCATCGAAGTAAATTTGATGGTATTGGGGTTCTATTTGGGATGCACTCTTTAAACAATGTGGTGACCTCGTGAGGGCATGACATGGAGATATTCCCTTTGGTTTCTGGAAAATAAAATCTTATCACACTTTTGGAAATTGCGTGTTTTATCTTGGTGAATTCCTCATAATTTCCTCACATTATGGTAAATTTGAAAAGTGGGAAAACATGTTTAATTTATTTTTGAAATGGACAAAATATATTTTCCTTGAATAGGAGAAAATAAGTCCCATTGAGAGCCTTATCTACCAAATCCTTCAACGAAAAGCCACTAGATATAGTGATGAACCATTGAATAATAAAAGAATCCAAAATCTAAGCTTGAATTCTTTCAACAATATGCTTTTCTTGCACTAAGAAGGGGGGATATCAATGATGATAGTCAAACTTCAAATTTTCAATTCTCATTGGGCAAAATAAAATCAACATTTGGGAATTCTAGCATGGCAATTAGTCTCCTTAATAATCTAACTACTAAACTATTCATAGGAATGCTATTCAACACAAAATTATGTCTAAATTTAGAAAGTGATATGGCGATTCTATTTTTTCAGTGATAATAGATTGATGAATCCTATTTTTTAACCAATTAGCAAAGGATGTCAATGTTATAAACATAATTATAAGTACAAATAAAAATTAATTAATTAAATAAAAATTCAAGGAGCATTGATATGAATTGGATCAGTATATTGTTTATCATCCATATCAATTCTTTTAGAGTGCAAAATGAGGAGGAATCAACTCATACGACCGTTTTCACTAGCAAGACCCAGTTTGGCAAATTAGGGTCCGAAACCTTCATTGAGCAATTTGAGGCATTAAATAGTGGTTTTTTTTTAGGGGGTGGGGGGCAGGGGGATTTGATACTTTATGTTTGAACACTTTTGTCCTATTCTATACACAGATACATTTCCAACAATGAAATAATTTCCTCTATTAGATTTTGTATGCAAAATGTATGCCACTCAGAAGTTGACCTTCGTAATTGACCACCATAATTCGAGAGGATGCCATGCCAGCCCCCATTAATTATGGAAAAGGGGATAGAAACATAGTTATGATGAAGAGGATTATAGAAGATTCAATTTTGTAACTTTAGTTAAGAGTTGAAGGAGTCAAGCCTTACCATTAGTAGGCTATCGAGTTGTGTTATAATTGGGTCACTAGGAGAAAAGAGGGTTCCATTATTTTCAAGTGCATTTGTTCCATAAAAGAGCACAGGGATATGGAGATAGAACATAGAGGATTTTTGCATTTTATTATCCCATGGGCATAGGCCTTACTTCATTTTACTCGCATCCATTTTCTACTCAAAGAAAGAGAATAGAGCGAAGTCACCTTCAAGATGTGTTTTCTCCTGAAAAGGTTTCCCATGATATATCTTGTGTCAATTATGTTTTTTGAGTTTTTATTTCGTTGTTATCTATTTTCTATGTAATTAAATTTTCACACATAATCAATAAACAACAATTTACAAATCCATAAATCCAAAAGAAAAATAAACCCTTATAGCATAGATTTCATATTTTTAAGTTTAATTTTATCATATTTGTTGTGTCGAACTGCCTAGTAGAATATCCATGATAATTGATGGATCATATTTGTATCAGAGAAAGCTTCTTTGAGTATATTGTGGCCATTTGTAGGGGATCTAGATTTTCTAAGCCAAAACTCATAAAACACTAGTCATGGCTAATGAATATATGAATAACCCTCCTGATCCTGCGAAGGAGAAGTTTTCACTACTAGAAGTACAAGTTGCAGATACAAATCGTAACATGAATTTCCTCATGGCATCCCTAACCAGTAAGCTCAGGAATTTCAAATAATATTAGTGTTCTAATGTATAGGTTCAATCATAGGGGAGATTCGGAGATCTAAAAGAAACAAAGGAGTTGAAGAAGAAAATGAAAAAAGATCAACCCAATTTGAGTGACATGAATCATTCATAGTCCCTGTTCAAAATGGATGTGAAGGTAAATATCAAGCCATATCAAGGTGATATCAACACCCTAAATCTAAATCATTGGTTGCAATAATTATAAGTTTATTTTAGTGTTCATCATATAGACGAAGAATAGAAAATTTGTTTGTGTGATTGAAATTAGAGGGCCATGCCCTGACTTGGTGGGAAAGCCCCACAAATATCTTGAGATTGGAGAGAGATATTTTAGTGACTAAGTGGGAGGAATTTAAAACCATCATAAATTCACAATTTTACCCTACCGGGTATGTAGGGGACCAATGGATAGGGTGGCACTACTTCAGGCATAAGCAGGGGAAAAGTGTATAGGAGTACACCACAAAATTTAGAAAGATGGTCATATGGTTGTGTATCTCCACAAAGAACCTAAATGTACTACTCAAGTATCTAGGGAGTCTACACGAGTCTACACAACCATTTGTGAAATTAAGTGATGTTGTTCAAGCCCATATCGAGAGACAAGGATTTTGTACATGCACGGTACCTAGAGAACATAGGCATACTTAAAGGGAAATCAAGTGGATCAAAGCAAAAGGAGAACCATAATATTTCTAAGGATGGGAAGAATAAGTGGAAAGGGGGAAAAGATAAAAATGTGGCAGCCACAATACCCTAGTGAAAAGATCCTAGCAACCATTACAACCACTATAACATTAATGGTCATATAATGGACAAGTGTTGGAAGTTGCATCCATATCTTAACCTAAAGAACAAAAGGAAAGATAATAAGAAGAAGAATTGCATGGCATTGATTCGAGCAACCAAGTTGAAAGAAGCTCGAATGTGAATGAGAATATTATATGTACATCAATGCAAAAGGAAGTGAATCTAAGTATCCTTTAGCAACAAGAAGGGAATGAAAAGACCAGACTCTTCCGTATAAAGATACAGGTTAAAAATACCAAGATTGATATGCTATTTGACTCAAGATCACAAGAAAATCTCATTGCGATAGAGTCAATCAAAAAATTGGGATTGGAAGTTTGTGATCATCCAATCCCATATCCATTAGCATGTGTAAATAAGGATGCAGAAATAAAGATAACAAAATAGTGAAAAATCAAATTTGCTATCAATGTTAATTGAATTGATGAAGTAGAACTAGATGTATTTACCCTTCATGTATGTGGAGTGGTGTTTAGAAGCCCCTATATGTCTATGTGGAATGAAATATTCATGTGAATATCCAACTAGTACTGCCTCATCAAGGATCCAAAATCATTCATCGTCAAGGTGCACAAAGACAAGTTGAAAAATTTGTTGATAAGTTCCAACCAAGCCAAAAACTTGATCAGTTCTAACAAAAAGTACATTAGTATTTTTAAGAGAAAATTGGTATGTAGAAGAGTCAGAGAGAGAAAAGGTGTCCCTAGAGGGGTGTACTAATAAATAGAAACAACAACTAGAATTGTTTCTACAGGCATATAGGGATGTGTACCAAGATCCTAAAGGGATACCACCCAAGAGGGAAGTGCAGCATGAGATCCAGCTATTTCCAGAGTCCCCATTCCCAAACATTAGGTTGTAGACACAGTATGTTATAGAAGCAAGTGAGGTGATGAAATAGTTGTAGCAGCTACAAGAATAGGGTGTCATTCAACCACGTACATCACCATGTGAGTCATCAATCACCATTGTTGTAAAGAAGGATGGACTTGGTGAATGTGTAGAGATTATAGGGCATTGAAGAAAATTACAATTAAGAACAAGTACCTACTACCCAAAATAGATGATCTACTAGATCAATTGCAGCAAGAAAAAGAATTCACCAAGTTGGACTTAAAATATTGATATCACCAAGTTTGTATCAAAGAAGAAGATACCTGGAAGATCACCTTCAAAACTAGGCAAGGTTTGTATAAGTGGTTAGTCATACCAATGGCCTATGCAATGCATCATCTACATTTATGAGATTAATGAATGATATATTGTGCCATTTTATAGATTCATTTGGTATTGTATATTTGGATGATATACTAGTATACAATTCTATATGGGAAGAGCGCATCTCACATTTGATGTAGGTGCTAGAAAAATTTTAAAAGCTTGAGTTGCTAGAAAATCTCAAGAAGTGTGAATTTTCACAATAGTATTTGGTCTATTTGGGGTATGTGATATGTGGAGGAAAGCTAAATATAGATCCTTCCAAGATGGAGGCCATCATGAAATTTTTGGTGCCTATTAATGTTTTTGAGGTCGGGAGTTTCATTGGGGCAACATAGTACCTGAGGAAATCCATAGTTGCATTTTCAATAGTAGCAGCACCACTACACACCATAGCAGTAAGTGGAAAGATCTTTTAGTATGGAATGGGCTAACAGAGGGCCTTTGAGGAGATAAAGAAGAAGATCAGTCAAGCACCAATTTTGGCATTACAAAACTTGCAAAAACCCTTTGAAATGGAGACAGGTGATAGTGGGTATTCTATGGGAGTGGTCATGATGTAGGGAGGAATTTCTATATGTTACCATTTTAACGTAATAATTGGGAAAATTCTTAACTACCCTGCCTACAACAAGGAGATCTATGCCCCACTTTAGGTTGTGAAGTTGGGAAAGGAGATAGTAATCCACATAGATCACCAACCACTATAGTACTTGCAAGTCCATAGTAAGTTACAACAAATCAGGCATTACAAGTGGATGGGATTTCCACAATAGTCTCATTTATTGATCAAGTATAAAAAGGGCACCACAAACTAGTTGGCCGACATGCTTTCAAGGCCACCCACATCTAATATCACAATTTTGGGAACTTTGATGCACATGGATCCATTCACCCATGATGCATACGTAGAGGTGTATTCAAAGGATGAGGACTTCAAGGTGTTTCAACAGTTGCAGAGCCATATTCTTGTGCATGATGGTGACAACATAGTTGACTACCATCACTAGGATGGGTTAATCTACAGGTTGGATAAGTTATATGTTCCTAAAAGTAAGTTATTGCAAATGATTAGAGAGGCTCACACGTCCAAGGTTGCATGGAACTTTGGTGTAGGGAAGATGATGGTCAAGTTGAAATGGTATGTGTATTGGCCCAAGATGTAAGACTAGGTATCTAGGTTCATAAGAATATGCATACTTTGTTTTAACAGAAATCCTAGTAATAGGAAACAATGTATATATCATCCCTTACCTGTACCCACTCGTCCTTGGGAAAGAATTTCCATGGACTTTGTGGGAGTTTTACCAATAACCAGGAAGTGACATGACTACTTGTTTAGGCGGTTGATTGGTGCAACAAGATTTGTGTAATGATGCCCTGTAAAAGGACCATCAATGGAAAATAAGCAGCAAACTTGTTCTTTGGACAAGTTTGGGTGCACTTTGGGATACCGAGGAGCATTATTTTAGACAGGGACACAAGATTTCTCAGTGCATTCTGGAGTACCTTGTGGGAGAAGATGGACACAAAGTTGAAGATTTCTACAACATTACTATTGGAAAAAATGAGAGGGGGGTGAATCAATATTTCATTCTTTTTAACTATTTTTATTTTTTAAAACATTTGATGCACATAAATCATGAAACATAGATATTTACATAGGAAACACTTGTACATTTTTTCTTTGTAAATATTTTGTAAATATCCTTGTACAAAGTAAGAACAAAATTAAAAATGTTGTAAGCACCAACCTATAGGAGATTTCATTCTCCTAGCTAAGCATCAACTCAACAAATGTATGCACCAATCTACAAGAGACACCAATCCCCCCCAATTGAGCACCAACACAAAAGACTGTAGGAACCATCCTATGTCTTAATGTTGTTCCTTGGATATATCATTAATAACTTCTAGTCCTCAACAAATTCTTCAGTGATTTTTCATCTAACAATCCAACCCTCAATTTTTAACCTTCAAGCTTGATCACAGCCACTTGACCTATACACTTTAACATTCTTCTCTTCAACTAGGCTTCTTGATTGGCTCTTTAGACTGTATCTCCTACATGTTATTTCTTTGTCTTTGATCCAAAAGAGGTATTCACATCTAGAAATTAAACTTCCTCAACTCTTGTTGTTCACTATTTAGTTGTAACTATTTAGGCTTTTTATATGTTAAAAGAGAATATCTTCCCACCTAGTAGCTTGTACTCAGCACTATAGATTTATTTTTGCTACATAGAAATTTTAAACACTTGGAACCAAACACGCCTTTACAACCTTGAATATCTACTTCTTGTGGCCTATCAACCTTTGCACTAAACGCTCACCTTATGTAGCTCACAGGTATATCAAAAGAATTGTCCACAATAGCCCTATTCTTACTGCACCTATGTCCATAGGGCTCAGTCATATCATCACCTTAACATCACAACTAATTCAACTAACATCTCCCTTAACATTTCCTTATCCAACAAGACTCAACCTCCAAATATCCTTGTAACAGTTCTCCAACAAAGCTCGTACACCTAAAATATTAGAATGGAATCTTGTATATAAAAGGACTGAAAATTTGGCCACAAAATGGAATTGAACTTGGCCTTCAAAACACTAGAAACTAGCCTTCAAACTATAATTGAATTCAACCTTCAAAACTCTAAGACTCGACCTTCAAATAACTGAATTTCAACCCTAGAACAAACTTGAAACTCAATCTCAATAGGACTAAGGTACAGCCTTTACTAGGGCTAAAACTCAACCTGTATAACATCTCCAAATATTTCCTTATAGCTAGAGCCAAAAATCTTCCCAAAGAGTGCCAAAAACCCTTCCAAAAATGTGTTAAAAATCTCTCCAACATAAAACCTCTCCAACTCAGATTCAATTCACTTGGTTCATGAGGTATGAGACTGAGAACTGCTCCTTTTCTTGCTTAGATAAAACCAAATTGGCTTGAGCAAGTCAGTCCTAGGTTCCTCCTCATAACTCCTACATATAGAGTGTTTGACCCCCAAAATTAGGGTCGACTTACCAACTTGTGTACCGCTAAGATGACTTGGCAGATTGTATAAAGAATATTCAAAAAACCATTTCTCATCAATCATGAGGAGTTAGAGGGAGTGCCATATACCTTTGTAAAGGTCTTGGAGTAAGCTTTCCAACCATATATATTATGCTCTCACTTGAGCTAGGTAATTGGAGAAAAAAATGCATTCAAATCTAGGGTAACTAAATGGGGCATCAAAATCCAAAAACAATATTTCTCGAAGGCATACAATATATCGTTGGAAAGGTATCAAAATACAACATTTGGCTATATAAATTTCTCTTCCATTTGGAGATCCTTTGACATCAATAACAACCATTTTCAACAATATCCCCCTTTGTTATTGATGGAAATACTTTGGTATCTGCTTCTTCCAAAAATTGCTTCCCCCATCTGCATTCTCTCCCCCTTTGACATCAATAGGAAAGGGTTATTATTTTGTCTACATTATTCAACATTTCCTGGTAGATATTCCTCTTTTTCTATCACTAAGGGTTTCCCCCCCTAAGTTTGTGCTCCAATATTTATCTTCATATTGAGGATTTTCAATAAATGTCAAATACTAGAGATGATATTCCAGAGTGTCATCAACATTGGTTAGTCCTAACTCCACTGAGACTAAGCTAGGAGTCTCCATAGAGGTATTTTGAACAATAGGTTATTGGATCATGGATTTTTTAAATTTATTTGAACCTTCTTCCTTATTTATGAAGCCCTCCTAGGTATTTGAAGCCTCATTCTCATGGACTTCATGTTCACATTAATCTGTAACCACTAAAAGTTCCTACTCAAAGGGAAACTTTTGATGCACATTGTTATCATGTTTTCCTTGTAACTCATTCTCATGGCCATCTGGCTCAATTGGTTCTTCAAAATCATGAATCATAGGTTCTTCTTCATACAAATCCTCATACTCTTCCTCTTTATTCTAGCCAAGCAAAACTCCAACCATGTACTCTCAATGGTTGTGAAGAATGGAAAGCATTTTCAAATGCATTGAGTACTTAAAAATTCTTGGCATCAAGTGCAGGATTAGGGGAGTTAGAATCCATGATCCAATTCACAAAGCTCAGAAAAAAGTTCTAGGATGGGACGCAATTTTTTTTTATCTTTTGCATTCCTTTGAATGAAACGCGTAGTTACTACAAGCATCTCGTTTGGAAGATTGAATTTACTCATTCTTGGGTCCACTACACAATATTTAACCAACAAAACCATGATTTTCAAATACATATCAATTAATGTAAAGGAAAGGCCATGTGTCATTTGTTGGGATGGGAGTGGAAGAGAAACAAGCATTGATATTTCAAAGGTTAAACAATGTTGGACATAAATTTCCATTAAGACATAGAATAAATGGTCAGAAATATCCTCTCCTTTTAACATCCCAGATTGTTGTCACTGTGATATGTAAATAACATAAGTTTTTTCATTCACTCTAAAAGGATGATAAATAAAATCCTAGTCTTCAAAAAGGCATCCAACCTGATCATGGAAACCCCTAGGAGCTGATCCACCATCTCAACTGGTTAGTTTGTTATCATGCCTATTTTCCCCAAGTTGACTGAGAATAGCCTTCTTATCTCTAGATTGTATATTTATCTCCTCTTTCCTAACTGAATATGTATTTTGACCAACTAAATTTGATGAAACTTTTCTTACAGATTTCATTAATTGTTGCAAGGACTCAGGAGAGCCTAGCCTTTGTAGCACCTTTCCCAGATACTCAATAAGTTTGTAAGGCTCATATATACTAACCTCGGGTTCTTGAATAACACAAGTTTGAACAAGATATATAGCATATTTGATTTCCACAAAATTACGTCCTCCATCCACAAGTTTAACAAGATGTGTGGTATATTATGTAAGGTTAATTAGTTCATAATGAATAAGTGCAATAGCTATATCCTTTTTGAATGTGCATTCCTCATTTGAGTAAACAAGCTAGCTTGTCAGCTCCTTCAAAACCCATTTGTAAACATAATGGATGGACAAAAATATAGAAATATGGGTTGAAGCATGTAATTTTCTTAATGGATTCTCAAAAAATCTTAAAAACCTCTTGTGTTATTGCTATATCGTCCTCGTCTCTACTAATGCATTCCAAAATAATATTTGGAATATCCAAGACAAATACCTAAGTTTCATGATTATCGGAACCCTTTGAGACTATAACCTACAAATTTTTAGACACAAACTTATATGTGTCAAATGTTTCCCTTGTGTTTAGAGAGGGCTCAAATCCACAAGTCTCCCGTGACACTCCTCTTCTATGGCTAGATGTTGCCTCTCTTCTTTTCCTTTTGGAAAAATCTCACGGGCTTTGGGCACGCTCTTCAATCATCATTTGTATATAGAATTTTCCACTCCTTTATTCCATTGATGAGGTGGATCTTGATTCTTTCATGGAAGCAAAAGCTAGGACCTATGCATTGCATTGATCCAGTGCTTCAACTATAAGTCACCATCCACCACGACCTATGTCTTGAGCATACATACCAATCTTGGTCTCTTCTTGTTTTCTTCTCCACACCTTAATGTATTTTTCTTTATGCTTGGTAAAGATATATTCTTCGTTGATTTGTTTACGAGACCATCTAATGTTGCTTCTACATTCATGTGTTATATGCCCATAATTGTAGAATTTGCAACATTATATATTGTACTTGAATAAGAGGGAAAATGAATTATGATTTCTACTTTTATAGCCATTGGACCATCCAATTTTATTGCTTGCAATTTCTTCTCTAGAGGTATGATAAAGCCCTCTATAATCATCCCTATCATTGGCTCTACAATTACTTTCTTTATGTCCAAATTTTGAGCATGAAAAAGAAAATGACCAAGAAATATAGTTTGATATCTAAATTAAAAGGATTATCTTCATGAAACACCTCTTTTGAAGTTGTTCTAATTTGGATAATATTCAATTCAATTCTTTTATAATCATTGTATTTTAGTTCATTGCTACTTATATAGCCTCTAGGTGTAGTAGTTCTTCCAAACTCATCCTAATTTCTTCCCTCTCTTCCATTGTCATTGGGGCTTTGAAGAATATTAGCATGACTTTCAGGATTTTCCTTAATCTTATTTTCTAGTGACCTAAGGCTTGCATCTTCTTTGTATGAAATCTCTCCCACACAACCAAGACCGGTTTTTTCATATGGTGATCTTTGAATACTAAGAATATCATTCAACATTTGAGAGCTTTCAATTTGTTATTGATTTTTCCTACTCCATTCCTTAATGACACAATTTCTACTTCAAGCTTGTCACATTTTTCCTTCATATTTCTTTTCATCACTTCTTTTGTTCTCTTAGCTTCTTCTAGATGAATTTTCAAGGAGATGACTTCTTCAATTTTTTGCTCATGCTCTTTCAATTTATTATCAACTTCTACTTCTAGCTTCTCATAATCCTCAACCATTTCCTTCAGCTAACTTGACAACATTTCTTCTATCTTTTATGCTTCCTTTGGTTGATATTTCAAGAGGACAGATTCAGTTTCATCAATGTTATGACTCTTCTCTTCAAGCATTTGCAAATTCTCTTTAAGCATTATATTTTCTTTTCTAAGCTTGACTCTTTTTCTTGAATAACCATAAATTCTGCCTCAAAATAAATAGTATAAACTTCTTCTAGATCTGACTAACTCTTCTTATTATTTTCATCTTCTTTAAAAAATTATATATCTATGGCTATGCAGGAGACTTCTTTCAGGGTCCTTCTTGAATTTACCATCTATGTTTCTGAGGTATACCTTCCGGATGTTACAATGTGTATGAGGGTAATGGCTTGGCTACCAATTGTTGGAAATAATGAGAGGGGGGTGAATCAATATTTCATTATTTTTAACTAATTTTATCTTTTAAAACATTCGATGCACATAAATCATGAAACACAAATATCTACATAAGAAACACTTATACAATTTTTCTTTGTAAATATTTTGTAAACATCCTTTTACAAAGTAAGCATAAACCTAAAACTTTTGTAGGAATAAACCTATGAGATATTTCATTACCCTAGCTTAACACCAACTCAGAAAATGTAGGCACTAACCTATGGGAAGAATCAATCCCCCCAAGTTGAGCACCAACACAATAAATTGTTGGCACCAACCTACATATTCAAGTTGTTCCTTCATATCATGAATAACTTCTAATCCTCAACAAATTCTTCATTCAGTTATCATCTAACCATACAACCCTTAGGTTTTCACCTTCAACCTTGATCACCACCACTTGAATCGTACACCTCAACTTTATTCTCTTCAACTAGGATTCTTGACTTGGCTCTTTAGACTCAGTGATCTCCTACATGTCAATTTTTTGTATTTGATCAAAAAGAAGCATTCCCATTTGGCACTTCAACTTCCTCAACTTTTGATCTTCAATGTTAAACTATGAATGCTTAGGCTTATTATATGTTCAAATATAAGGTGTGCCTACCTAGAATCTTGTACTCAGCACTATATATTTCTTTTTGCTACATAGGGATTTTCAACACATTTTGTTAAGAAAAAAAATTGACAACCTTGAAGGTCTGCTTCTTGCAGTCTAACAACCTTTTCACTAAACACTCACTTTATGCAGCCCATAGACCTATCACAAAAATTGTCCATGATAACCCTATTCTTAATTCAATTCTATCCACAATAGGTTTCTTCCATATCATCACCTTAAAATCATAATTCCTTCAACTCGCATCTCCCTTAACATTGCCTTATCCAACCATACTCGAACTCCAAAGTTCCCTGCAACAGTTCTCCAACAAAGCTCGACCACTTGAAAGATCAAACCAGAACTTGGTCTATAATAGGAATACAAGTTTGGCTATAAACTAGATTTGAAATCGGCCTTCAAAACACTACAAACCATATTTCAAACTAGACATGAATTTTTCCTTCAGAACTCTAGGACTCAACCTTTAAACACCATAATTCATCCCACATAATAGACATGAAACTCAGTGTCGACAAGACTAAGTTTTGGCCTTCAACAAGGTTAAAACTTGGTGTCTAGAATATATTTGAAACTTTCTTTCTAACTAAGACCAAAAACCTTCCCAAAAGAGTGCCAAAAACCCTTCCTACAAAAAACCCCTCCAACTTGGCGTCACTTCACCAGTTCATGAGGCATGAACCTCATAATTTCTCCTTCGCTTGCTTATACAAACCTAACTTGGATTGAGTGAGTGAGTCCTAGATTCCTCCACATAACACCTATATATAGTGTGTTTGAACCCCAAAAGCAAGGCTAACTTCCCCATTAGCTAAGCTAACTTGTGCACTAGCTAGGCTGACTTAGCATAGTATTTAATGAATATTCAAAAAATCAATTCTCTCAACTGTGAGGATTTATAACAAGTGACATGTACCATTGGAAAAGTATTGAAATAATCCCCCAACCATATATATTATTCTACCATTTGAGCTAGATAATTGGAGTAAAAATGCATTCAAAGATAGGGTATCCAAGTAGGGCATCAAAAATCCACAAACAATATTTCTAGAAGGCATGTCATATATCAATGGAAAGGTCTCGAAATGTGTTATTTGACTACATAAATTTGTTTTTCATTTGTATAGCTTTGACATCAATAATAACCATTTTTAAAAATTATACCCTCAGATAGATGGACAAACGAAAGTAATCAACAGGAATTTCGTATAGCTTTTGTGGGGTTACAATCAAAAGCATCAGAAGAGTTGGGATGAAAATATGTTATATGTACATCACACTTATAATAGAGAAATCCACACTTCTATTGGTAAGTCCACATTTGAAACTTGTTTTGGATATTTTCCACCTTCACCTTTGGATATTGCATATGGGCAACCAAGGAGAAGTGAGGTAGGATATTATAGGGGATGCCTCGAGGGAAGAAAATTGAGGAGAAGATCAGGAAAATCCATGCACAAGTACAAGAGACACTGAATAAGTTACAAGAAAAATAGAAGGCCATGCATGATAAACATAGAATAGAGAATTCATTCAAGGTGGGAGACAAAGTAGGGTTACAATTGAACAAGGAGAGGATACAAGGTTCTATTAAGAAAATCAAGGCTCTATGGTATGGTCCGTTTGATATACTAGAAAAGGTGGGAGACATTTCCTATAGACTTAGTCTACCCCCATACATGTGCATTTACTTAGTGGTGAATATAGAGGATATGAAACTCTATGAGCCTTCCATGATAGATCAAGAAGAGTAGAATGTCCTGGAATCTGTAGAGAATTTGACACTAGATGCTCAAGAAAAGTTGACAGAGAATACAATCTTGAAAAATAGGCCTAGAACTATAAGGGGAAGCATGAACTTTAGCAAATTGGGTTGAATAGCTTCTACGAAATATACCCCAAGGAAAATTCGAGGGGATAAATTTCATTAAAGGGCTAATTTTCCAGGTTTTTCACTAAAAAAATATTCACTAACGTCCATTTTTTCTAAAATTGATTCACTCGAATTTAATTGGACAAAATATTTTACCTTAAAATTCATCAAAATTTTATAGAGACGATATAAAATAATTAAAAAAATTAATATGTTTACAAAAATATCGCCAAACATTTTTTAGTTTGGATATTAGGTACTAGTAAGATTTTCCTAGGTTTCTACACTTTAAAATAAATTTCCATCCTTAAAATTTTCTCTCATATACCCCAGAGAAGGTGGAGGAAAATTTTCCTCAGCTCATTCAGTAGAAGCTTTTTAGGACCAAAATCCTCCAAAAATTGGGAGGTGTGATCCAGATTGGATCATTATGTTGTTTATCATCCATGTTGATGCTTACAAAGTCGAAAAAGTGGAAGAATAAGCTGACAAGACCATTTTCACTAGTGGGACCCAATTTGGAAAATTAGGGCCTTTAAACCATCATGGAGAAGTTTAAGGCATTAAACAACTTTTTTGGGTGGTAAAAATTTGTTGCTTTAGTGAAGCACCTATTTTTCCTATTCTACACACAAAGGCCTTTCAAACAGTGCAAAAATTACCTCAATCGGAGTCTGTATGCAAAATCTATGTTGCTCAAAGGTTGACCTTCTTATTTTGACCACCATAATTTGATAAGATGCCACATCAGCCCCCATTACTCATGGAAAATGGGTTAGCCATGTCATCATGATGAAGATAAATCTAAAAGAGTCAATGTTGTAACTCTAGTTAGGAGTTCAAGGAGTCAAACCTAACCACTAGTAGGTTATCGGTGTATGTTATAACCAGACCACTAGGAAGAAAAGGGTTTCCAGTCTATTCAAGTGCATTTGTTCCATAGACTAGTAGAGTTTCCAAGAGGGATAGGGAGAGATCACACAGAGAGGATTTGTTCATTTTAGTAGCCCATGGGCCACAGGGCTTACTTCTTTGTACTTGCATCCATTTTCCATTTAGAGAAAGACAGAAGAGCAACCTCACCTTCCAGCTGTGTTTTCTCTCGAAAGGGTTTCCCATGATATATCATTTGTCAATTGCAGTTTGTGAGGTTTATTTTTTGTTCTATATTTTTAGCATAATTATAATTTTCATGCATACGCAACAAAGAGAAATTTATAGATCCAGAAATATAAAAAAGAAATAAACACTCATACTTTATATTTTAAATGTTTAAGTATAATTTTATTAGATATGTTGCAATGAATTATCTAGTGAAATATCCACAAAAATTTACAAATCATGCATATACCCTTTCACCTCCAATGCGGTAAGTAAGCCATCATGATGGTTTATTGTATCATGAAGGCTTATTTATTCTATTAAACAATATATTTTTATTATAAAATTAATTCTTTCTTCAACACAAACAGCTCACGTTTGTTACATTGGTATTACAGATAACGAGGTATAGTCATGCGTTAACCGCAAATATGAGCCATGCATTCATCCTACATCAATAATCTTACCATCTTCATTCATTCGTTGTACTAATTGTTGTCTATACATTTCGTTGTCAATTCACTATTGGGTTTGTACCTCATACAACATTATCAATTTGTCACCAGTCGTTGTGTTGTTTCGTGTCCCATCCCACATGTATCCACGGCGGTTCCTAAATATGTGACTATAGCATATTTAATGCCCCCTGACATGGGGGCTTTATAACCCCATATAACATGCCGCGCGCATTTTTTTCTCTCTCATCACGGCGCGGCGTGTTAAATGGGGTTATAAAGCCCCCATGTCAGGGGCATTAAATATGCTATAGTCGCATATTTAGGAACTGCCTGTGTCCACTACCATTTCCATATGAGTCATGTCACATCCAAATTGTACGATGCCACCAGGAGCTGTCTTCCACCACCATTGTCTTCTTACACCCATCATCGTCAGTTTACCAAACTTGTCCATCTTAATGTCGTTGACTACCCACGGTCCCACTCCCCCCCCCCATATATTTTTTGGTTTGACCAATTCCTTCAAAGCCATACAAACACGACCCACTTTTCAATAAATAAATAAATATATATAATATATATAATATATATATATATTTATATATATATAATATATATATATATATATATATATTATATATATATATATATATATATATATATATATATATATATCTACATATATTAAAATAAAAATCTACCTTATTAAAAGTTTATTGTATGAAACATTTATAAATTTAACCTAATAAATTTCATAACATTTTTAAGTTTAACTCTATTATAAAGTTTAATAAAAACTTTATATAGGTTTTTTAATAATAATAATTAAATTAAATTAAAAAAATAGAGAAGAAGTTGGGTCTGTCATGAAGGCCAACCTCAAGCTTGTTAGCAACGATGAATTACAAGCCAAAGTAAATCAAATATAGAGATGAGGTCAACAAAGTAAGATATTTCTTTAGAAATATTGAAAAAACACAAAGAAAGTTGCCAGAGGGACGAAAATTGTTAACGAAAAAATTAATAAATTAATAAAAAATTGAGGCAAATTTGACAAATTGATAAAGGAATCTGAGAATCAATGGAAAAACACATTAAGAATGAAAAATGATGATGAGGATGAAGCAACAAGGATACTTAACTTCCAAGACAAAAGAATTGACTAGCTAACCGAGAGGGTAGATGCATTATTGCAAAACCCTTAACCTGCTAGAAACCAACATCAATTACACGATAACAACATACAAGTGAAAGGGACCATCAAGAAGAAACTAAAGTAATTTTTTGAGGCAATAAGCATTGCACAAGAATTCCAGATAGAAATCATCAATAAATTACGAAGGAATTACTAAAGTATGATGGAAGGAACCATACGGGAGCAATCATGTGGGTCAACAAAAATGGAAGATATTTTTGAATTAGACCCCATTAGGTGAAAGAGAAAAAATAATGACAACTTCTAGCAATTTAGACGGGGACACTTCTGATTGATTCTTATGGTGAGCAAAAAAATGTGATATTTGTTCTTTTCATTGGAAAATCTTCACAAGTTCCTTATTAACTAGGTTTCATGATGAATAAGACGATGACGTGTATAAAAAGTTTGTACATATTAAACAAAGAGTAAACATAAATGATTATACACACGAATAGGAATTTTTGGCAACTAAATAAAATAGGTTCAGAGATGAGCAATTTCTAAAAATGTACATATGTGGAATCAAATATTACATATGTAGTGAAATAAAGCTATGAATCCCTAAAACAATTGAGGAAGCTAGACATACAGTGAAATTAATTCAACAAAAGAACAAGTTTAACAAGTCATCACTCACGAGAGAAGATGAAAACTAGCAACAGAACTCAGATAACAAAGCAATAAAAAAATGTAGATATTGTGGTTATAAATTGTCACCAAGACACGTATGCAACAATAAGAAATTATGTACTTACGAAGAAGAAAGGGACTTATCCACATCTAGACATGAATCAAAGAGAAGGACAAAAAAGAAAAGTGTGGGAAAATTTGGAAACTAAGACATAGATGTGAAGTCATGTCCTTACGCTAATATAATATTATCGATGGAAGACAAGTATAAGTATGAAATCTAGATGATGAAATCATGATAGCATACAACATAGATCTAGACCATGACAATACACCACAGAATGCATCACTAGCTTCAATCTCATGTGTTTAGCAATATAGAAATATAATTACTCCAAAAGGACAATTACAACCTTTGATTACAAAATACATTCCATCACATCTCAAAGCATAAAGGATCTAGTATTTAAGAAGAAAAGAAAGCAACTCTACAATTTCACTAATAACCCTGATAGGGAAACCATAGCCTAAGACCTTGAAGCTTATAGGAGTCATAAAATATACATAGATTTTGAAAATACTCACAAGTGTATAGAAATTGGTTTTTCTAAGTAACTAAACCTTTTAGTGTGCCACACCAAGGCCTCATCGTGACGGTCGCTAATGGACAACAAGTCGAACAAGTAGAAGAAGAAAGGGACTTATCCACATCTAGACATGAATCAAAGAGAAGGACAAAAAAGAAAAGTGTGGGAAAAATTGGAAACTAAGACATAGATGTGAAGTCATGTCCTTACGCTAATATAATATTATCGATGGAAGACAAGTATAAGTACGAAATCTAGATGATGAAATCATGATAGCATACAACATAGATCTAGACCATGACAATACACCACAGAATGCATCACTAGCTTCAATCTCATGTGTTTAGCAATATAGAAATATAATTACTCCAAAAGGACAATTACAACCTTTGATTACAAAATACATTCCATCACATCTCAAAGCATAAAGGATCTAGTATTTAAGAAGAGAAGAAAGCAACTCTACAATTTCACTAATAACCCTGATAGGGAAACCATAGCCTAAGACCTTGAAGCTTATAGGAGTCATAAAATATACATAGATTTTGAAAATACTCACAAGTGTATAGAAATTGGTTTTTCTAAGTAACTAAACCTTTTAGTGTGCCACACCAAGGCCTCATCGTGACGGTCGCTAATGGACAACAAGTCAATTTAGATACAAGACCTACAATTAAAAATAGAAATTTATGTTTTACTGCTTGAAGAGATGCATATAGTGCTAGGTGTGGAATGGTTGACGCAGTTGGGAACTTATATTACAAACCTTGAACAATCATTCATGGAGTTTAACCGACAAGGACAACACTATAAACGATAAGGTGTTAAAGTTTCCACACTTAAAAATATGCAAACAATACACTTTTGACTAGTCAATGTTATAAGTAAACCATCAAGAGGATTTATTATATCATGATTCTTATTCATTCTGCTAATCAATATTTTTAATTACAAAAATAATTCTATATTCACTACAAACAAGGCTTGTTTGTTGCAATCAGTTTTCTTCTAGAAAAAATATTTTCCAAATGATTAAATTGTGAAGTAATTAGGGAATGCTTAGACATGGAAACTTGAGTCGTCTCTAGAAATTTATAATCTCTTTCAAAGTTCATTTTAGATGAACCATTGAAAATCCATATTGGTGGTTTTTTAATCTATAATTGTTGTGTATATTCCACTATACAATTCGATACAACATATATGATAAAAATACACTAAAATTTATACTATGAGGGTTAATTTCCTCATATTCTAGATTTATTAATTATTGGTTTATGTTTATGCATGTAAAAGATAAAATGTGGAAAATAGAGAACAATAAAAATACAATCACAAATCAACCACAATGAACACAAGATATGCTCTAAGAAACCCTTATGAGTGAAAACTTGGCTCAGAGGTGAGGTTGCTTTGCTCTCTTTTGTCTGAAATGGAAATAATGCAAGTACAAAAGAGAAGGTGCTCTTTGTGAAGTTACCTAAGAATTGAGGCCTAATAAGCTGATACAAACACTAAACCCCCTCTAGTATGCTATCTCACTCCCACTTTTAAGTTGTTCTCCCCTACTTGTTGATTTCTGGAGTGTAAAATATATGAGAACTTCTTTATGAAACTTGATAATTACTTCCAATGATGTAGATGATTATTTAGCACTTTAATGTATCATTAAGTAATTACACATTCAAAAATTCAACCATAAGAACAATGAAGCAGTAGAGATCACAATGCACAAGAGAGACACAAGATTTTTACCTTGGGGGGAAACCCAACAACCCTTTTATTAGAGAATTATTCAATTCAACAAGAGATACATCAAATTCATAGACAAACTAACAAGCATAGTAGAAAAATGACCATTCAACAAGTGCCAACACAAACCTCCAAAATCTAAGACAAAATACCCTTCAATTCTATCGACAAAAAGGTATGCAATAAGATCTATCATGGGTCTTCAAGAGGGCTGAAATTCATCCTCTATATTCGCCTTAGAATTCAAATGATTCCAAAGAATTAGTGCCTCATAACTTCGTATCTACCATAGTAACTTGTAACACAGACAGTTTGTATTTTCCACAGAAAAATATGCCTCAAACTTCTGAACAAAACTCAGCTTCCTTAATCGACAAGAACAAGGTATAGAAGATGAGATATATGTTTCAGGTTTCTGCCTCCAAGTGCCCTAAATTTCTTTGCATATAACAAAGATGATAAGGTGATTCTATGTGTTCCATGAAGGGATACGAATAGACTACTTATAGCCTGCAAATCATGTGAATGCGTGTCTCTCATGGGCAGACCTGTTGAAAATGTAGCGAATAAGGTCTTATGGTTTGTTCCTTAGCTAGTGACGACCTCCAATTGTCCTTCTCCCAGTATGAGTGTGAGCTCATGAGTTAGACTTAAATTAGGATGAGTTATTTATAGTTTACTGGAATAATCATTAAGTT
Organism: Pinus taeda; assembly: GCA_000404065.3. NCBI lineage: Eukaryota > Viridiplantae > Streptophyta > Pinopsida > Pinales > Pinaceae > Pinus > Pinus taeda. Next base: position 178,281 of record APFE031275051.1, on the reverse strand, counting down.
AACATGCATAGAGTTGGAGCTTCAGTTAAGTGGATTCTTCATCATTTTGACAACAAAATGAGGTGGTAGTTAGCAGTTCAATTAGAGCAAGTTAGCCTTCAATCTCGATTGAAGGAAGAACAACTTAAGAACTCTAGTGTTGATTCGAGAGAGAAAGAGTAGCACTCTCAGTTAACTCGTCAATCACAACTCAAATTCTGAATTTGAACTTGGTCTTCTTACATGTTCAAATTCGACCTATAAAGAGGAGGATGAAGGCACAAAGAATTCATGGTTTTTTGCACAAAGGTGTGTGTGACAAGATAGAGCTCACGAGTTTGTGAGAGAGACTTGATTTAGGGAGCTCATGAATTGTTTCCTAAGAAATAGGAGAAACAAGTGCACTAGGATTTAGGATTTGGTTGTGCATAGAGCAGAGGATCTAGGTCCTAAGAAATAGGGCTACCAAGCACGCAAGGAAATAGGGATTTTCTCGATAAAATAGGAGTTTATTTGTGCTAGAGAATAAGGGCTCATGTGCGCTAGGAAATCAGGACCTAGTGCGTGAGGATTAAGGAGCCTCTAGTTCATAAAGATCAAGCAAAAGAGAGCAGGTTTTGAAAAGCAACTCAAGGAGGCGGTAGAGAAACAATTGTGTGTTAGAGGGTCAAGATCAAGCAAAATCAAGGTCATACAAGATCACTTGTATCAACTAATATTTGAGAGAGAAGAAGAATGCTTTCTCAAAGAGACAAATTGATTTGTAATAGATCCAAGTGCTCAAGAACAATCAATAAAATAGCCACATCAAGCAAGTGAGTTTTCCCTATTGGGTTTCTTAAGAAAATAAGTGTGTCAATTTTTGCATGTTTTTTTATCTTTGTGTTTTTATCCCACTACTTATGAATTGTTAAGAGACTTTGTATCTTCGTGAAAGTAAACTAGATTTCAATTTTCAAATATTCATCTAAGCAGTTGCATAGTTTCATGGTAATTTAACACAATTTCAAAGTAGAGATTAGTATAAATACTAGCACCAGATTGGCAAGTTAGTGGACAATGCAGATCAAGCAAAAGGCTTACGCAAGATTTTGGAGAGCAGAGCAATTCTTTGGATAGTATTATGGCATTCCAAGGACTAAGGTCATATCATAGTTTAGAGGGAGCCTTGAAGTTCTGCTCATGGAAGTAGTGGATATCAGTGTTGTTGGAAGATAATGGTGTTTGAGTATGTGAAGTAGGCAATAGCTTCGCCTCAAGTTTCCCAATAGTTGATCCAGCATAACAAGAATGACACCATGGTGAGGAGGATCATTCTTGAGGGGATCAAAGATCATATTATCCCTTATATCCATGAGAAGAAGACAACATGTGAGATGTTTAAATCCATCCTAAATCTCTATAAGGGTTCTAGTGATGCAAGGAAGATTTCTCTCAAGGAGAAGCTAAGAAGTATCTGAATCAAAAAAGGAGATCCCATCATCACATATCTTTAAACTTCACTTAGGCTCGAGATGAGCTAAGTGGAGTGGGCATGACTATAGCATACAATGACCTTGTGAGTCTTATCGTTTCTGGTACTTCACAAGTCTTGGTATGGTTTTCAGGATGCAATAAGTGGCAAAGAGAGTATTCCTAGGTGGAAAAGGTTATGGAGTGATTGCATTCAATAATAAATCCGAAGAGGAATAAGAACTAGTAGAGAAGCTCTAGCAAAGGATGAGGAGAAATTTACATTGCAAAGCAAAGGTAGCAGATCCGAGGGAAATATCAGCCAAGGAGAGGTCGAGTCTAGTCAAAAGGGTGAGAGAAGAAGAAGGATATTAGCAAGATCAAATGCTTCCATTGCCATGAGTTTTGGCACTATTCCACTAAGTTCCCTAATCGAAAGAAGGAGTCTAGTAAGGATAAAGAAATTGCATTAGTGAAGGTAGATGTGTTTTCTGTCAAGTTCGAGAAATATTTATCATCAATAGCTTACATGGAAAGCTCAGTAGACAATAGTGTATGGTATATTGATTCAAGAACATCCTTCCACGTGACCAAGAATAAGAAGTATTTCAACTACCTAGAGGAGGAGGACACATCTTTTTAGATTGAGTTAGGAGATGATGGCAAGTATGAAACTAGGGAGTTGGTACTGTTAGTTTTCAAAGGAAGTTAGGTCATCCTCTCCATCTTAGAGATGTCCTTTATGTTCCAGGCCTGAAGCAGAATCTTGTTTCAGTAGCTATCCTTGGGGAGAAGGGTTATGATGTCATCTATAGTAGAGTTAAAACTTACCTCAAGCACTTAGGTTCTAGATGTGTGAAGAAAATAGGTTTGAGGATGACGAATCTCTATAAGTTCTAGGTAGAGACAGATGCAATCTTGAGCAGCAAGGTAGGAAGTGTGGAGAGTACAAAAGTGATGGTTGAGGAGAGAAGATCTCTAAGGGAGTCCATAGAGAAAGTGTAGGTTAGAGTAATTGAGAAGAAGCTACTCAATATGGAGTTGCATCCAGTATCTCCATTTGAGTCTCAACTAGTTGGCAGTTGGGTTGACCAGCCGGATGATGAGGAGTAGTGCTCGGGGTGAGTGGAGACAACCACTTATTCAGTGACTCCCAGTACAGAGAGAGTTTGAGCCAAGTGGGAAGACAATTTGTTTAGAGAGGATCAAAAGAGATTTGGAACTCCTAGTACCACCTTTAGGAAAAGTAAGAAGCCATTAAGATACATGAGTTACATGGAACTTCTAAATGAGGTGATAGACTCATAGAGCATGGCTAGGAAGAACAGTTCTTCATATTATATTTTGCAATAGGAATTAGGGAAGTCTTCTAGTTCAGAGGGATTAGTTGTAGCAATAGATAACGTGGTAGTGTTGGAGACAAATAAGGGTGCAAGAGGTTCTTCTAGATATACCTTATTCGCTAATAGGGAGTGTTGAAATGTAGCGAGCAAGGTCTTATGGCTTGTGCCTTAGCCAGCAAAGACCTCTAATTGTCCTTCTCCCATTATGAGTGAAATATCATAAGTTAGACTTCAGTTAGGATGAGTTATTTCTAATTTACTAGAATAATCATCAAATTAGCACGCGTGGAGTTGGAGTTTCAGTTAAGTGAAGTCTTCATCAATTTTACTATAGAACGAGGAGGCAGTTAGCAATTCAATTAGAGCGAGTTAGTCTTCAATCTTGATTGAGGGAAGAATGAGTTAATAATTATATTGTTTGTTGAAGAGAGAAAGAGTAACACTTAGTTAACTCAGCAATCAAAACTTGAGTTCTAAATTTGAATTGGGTCTTCTTCCATGTTCGAATTAGGCCTATAAAGAGGAGGACGAAGGCACAACGAATTCATGGTTTGTGCACAAAGGTCTATGTGACAAGATAGATCTCACGAGTTAGTGAGAAATACTTGATTGTGGAGAGCACAAGAATTGATTCCTAAGAAATAGGGTTGCCAAGAATAGGAGTTCAATCCTAAGAAATAGGGCTACAAAGAATAGGAGTTGGGTCCTAAGAAATAGGGTTGCCAAGTGTTCAAGGAAATAGGGATTTTCCATATAAAATAAGAGCTAACTTGTGTTAGATAATAGGGGCTCATGTGCATTAGGAAATAGGGACCTAGTGCGCAAGGATTAAGGAGCCTCTAGCGCACAAAAATCAAGTAGAAGAGAGCGGGGTTTGCAAAGAAATTCAAGGAGACAGCAAAGGAAAATTTGTGTGCTAGAGGGCTAGGATCAAGTAGGATCAAGGCTAACCAAGATCAGTTTTATTAGATGATATTTGAGAGAGAAGTGGAACACTTTATCAAAGAGACAAATAGATTTGTAATAGATCCAAGTGCTCAAGAACAATCAATAAAATAACCACATCAAGCAAGCAGGTTTTCCCTATTGGGTTTCTGAGAAAATAAGTGTGTCAATTTTTGCATGTGTTTTTATCTCTGTGTTTTTATTCCACTTCTTATGAATTTTTAAGAGACTATGTATCATGGTGAAAGTAAACTAGATTTTAGCTTTCATATATTCATCTAAGTAGTTGTAGAGTTTCATGGAAATTTAACAAGGTCACATGTCTCTTCGAGAGTTGACTTCGTCATCTTGGGGACACAAAATTTACTCTTTAGAAATTAAATTTTCTTATTTTGTAAAGGCTATGAATAGCATGCATTGCATATTTTTATTTTCACAAAACAATAAATAATTTTTCTTTTACAAGCATGAAGAATATGCTAAATATAATTTTTTTTTTTGTCACAAAATATATTTTATATTTTACAAGTACAAATTGTACACTATGAAGACCAACCATAGCAACAAAATTCAACACTACTATGGAACAAAATACAATCGAAATGAATGGAACCCCTTTTACTCCTAGTGGACCCATTATAACATAGCTCGATAGCCAACTAGGGGTCAAGTTTGACTCCTTCAACTCAACTAGAGTTACAAATTTAACTTTTCTAGATTTTATTCAAATTCCCAATGTGGTTATCCCTATATGCATGTGTAAATACAACTAACATGGATCATTTTGTGCCATACTGGTCAAACATGTTATGTCAACTTCTTGGAGGTATAAATTTTGCATATGAACTTAGATTGATGTGATTCTTGCACGGTTGGAAGGGTATTTGAGTGTATAGCAATGGAATTAGATCTAGCACTTACGCGAGAAAGTTTTACCCCAAAATATGTTATTTAAGGCCTCAAAATGCCCCTAGAAGATTTCATAGCCAGGTTTTCCAATTGGGGTCCCACCAATAAATCTACTTATATAAGTTTATTCCTCCGCTTTTTTCACTTTGAAAGAATTAAGATATATGACAAATACTACAATGATCCAATACATATAAATTTTCAAGCATATATTTGTTGAAGCTTAGTTTATAAGTTTCAAATTGTAAGATTGAATATGATACTAGTCCGCACACTCGTTCAAGTTTCCTTAGGCGTATAATTATTTAGACTTGTGATTAGGTGTGGGAATACTAGATTGTGATCTCTTAGACAATCACAAGGTCTGAGATGATTTTTTATGAGTTGTAATCCTTATCCTTGATGAGGTGTTAGTGTGCCAACACTCCATAGTTTACAAGGTGATTACATCCATGTATTATAAATTGATCTCACGGGATGAATCTAGTGTTGAACATGGTCTAAGCCTTCTCCACCAAGTTATTGTTTTATGTTCTATTTGTTAACATATTCAACCTCATTCGACTGAAATTATTACTAGGAGAGATGTTAAATTTGATGAATGACTCTCGGTTAGCTAGCCTAATTTGATGTTCGTGCCATCTTTGAATTTTGTGATCCATTTTCTATTATTGTTCTATATTATATTCCTAACTTTTCTACTAGTGCTATAACTATGATTTCTTCTTCAAATGATTACAGTGATGATGAAAATCAAATTTTTCCTACTCACCTTCCCCTAGTTGGGTCCATTGAACTTGAACCTGCACTTGCACCACAACTTCCTAAATGGGTCCATACAACACAAGAAGTAGCTAGTAACTTTGCCATGATATTCATATCAACATCATACACATTGATAGTTCCAACAAGCCTCCTCTCTTTTGGCTCAACAACTTTCAAATACTAGTGATCCAACAATAATTGCAAAAGCTTATGATTGTCCATATTAGGATGCAAAAATGAATGAAGAATATCGTTCCTTCATGGTGAAGGACACTTGGGAACTTATACATGTTTGAAAAGGAAGAAAACTCATCAAATATGAATGGGCATATATAACTAAGTATGTGTTGGATGGAGTATTAAAGGACACAAGGGTTGATTAGTTGACAAAGGACTTTCTTGAGTGGAAGAGATTAACTATACTAAAAACTTTTCCCCTGTAGCCAAAATAAATTCCACCCACCTTCTTCTAGCTCTTGTTGCTTCATAGAAATGGGAGGTCCATCAAATGGATTTGAATCCCCCCTCTTACATGGGGATTTGCAAGAAAATTTTTACATGGAACAACCTTCTAGCTATATTCATAATTATTATAGTCTTGTTTGTTTCCTTAAAAAATTATTTCTATGGTGTTAATCAGGCTCCTTGAACATGGTGTGCTAAAATGGATAATTTTCTTCTTTACACTAACTTTTATAGATATCATTTTGACTCCAATGTATATACCAAAAAAGTAGGTAACCATCTCATAATACTTGTTCATTACATTGATAAATTTATAAGACTCATCAATAGTGGCCATAAACTAAAATCCAACCTTAAGAAAAAAGAAAACTTAGAACATTTGTACTATTTTTGTTATGAAACCAGCTCAAGAAAAAGATAGAAAAGATAGATCAACGCCTTAGAATTCAACCTCTTCGAGGGGGAAACCTCCTTTACATTACATAAATGAACAATTCTTGGATGATAAAAATGACAAAACCTTTGTTCTATATATAGGAGTCTAAGGAGTCACAATATAACCCAACCGACCTAACAATAATAATATAAGGCCACAAAAATAACAATAGAGGGATTCTATGGGGCACAGTAATAGGGGCACAACGATATTAATAAGGGATACAACTACAATAGTAATGGGGTAATCACTAGTATTATAGGGACCCAACATCCCCTCTCCTTCAGAAAAGTGTTTTCCTCAACGCTTGAGTAGTTCTGGATGCTTCTGTATAAAATTTTCATCCTCCCATGTGGAATCTTCAACTGATAAGTTCTTCAACTTGATAAGATACTCCAAAATTGATCGGTTGTAGCTGTCGAGTTCTTGTTTTTGTGACTGATTCTGGTTCCAATATAATTTTTCCTTCCTCGTCAAATTCTGGCAATATTGTTTGAACTAGGAGCTTGTCGCCTATAACCTTCTTTAAACATGAAACATGGAAAACTGGGTGCAATCGAGAAGCTGCATGAAGCTCCAATTTGTATGCCATAGTATCAATCTTTTGCAACACCTTGTACAGACCATAATACTTTGGTGATAATTTATTATCCTTCTTAGCTTGCTTGAGGGACATTTGCTTATATGGTTGTAGCCGTAGGAATACCCAATTGCTTACATCAAAACTTCTTTCGTTGCGATGTTGATATGCTTGTTGTTTCATTCTATTATGTGCCAACATGAGGCTATCCTTTAAGAGTTGGAGGACTTGTTGTTGATGTTCGATGTGATGTTCCACTGCTTGAACCTTAGAACTTTCTCTTAAATCTAATGTGATGGATGGTGGTTGATATCCATAAAGTGCCATAAATGGGGTCATTCTTGTTGCTGTATGGAAGGAAGTGTGATACCACCATTCAGCCAAAGGCAACCATCTGACCCATTGTCTCTATTTATCATATACAAAGCAACAAAGATATCCTTCCAAACATTTGTTTACTATCTCAGTTTTCCCATCGGATTGAGGATGATAAGATGAGCTATGAGCTAACTGAGTACCAAGACAAAAAAATAATTTTGTCCAAAAATTTCCAGTGAAAATTGGATCTCTATCACTTACAATAATCTTTGGGTTTCCATGTAGCTTTTGAATTGTTTCCATAAATGCAGTAGAAACTGTACTGGCTTTAAATGAATGTGATAATGCACAAAAGTGTGCATACTTGGTAAGTCTGTCAACTACCACCATGATGACACTCTTTCCCTCAGACTTGGGTAAACCTGTGACAAAATCCATTGAAACCTCCTCCAACGTTGGCTTGGAATGGATAAAGGTTGTAATAGACCCGGTGTCTTAATTGTTTCAACTTTATTTTGTTGGCAAACCAAACATTCCGCCACAAACTTTTGAATGTCCAATTTAAGGCCATCCCAAAAAAATTCCTGCTTAACCCTGTGGTGAGTTTTTAAAAATCCTGAGTGCCCTCCTAAGGAAGAAGTGTGAAATTCCATAAGAATATTTTGTTTTAGCCGGGATTTCTTACATAGGTATAAGCAATCTTTGTACATAACGAATCATTTTTCCAGCTAAATGTATCAGAAGTACTGTAATCTTGTTGTAACTTTCGAATAAGTGCCCACACTTGTTCATCATTCTTCCATTCCTCCCTTGCTTCGTTTATCCAATCTGGTTAGATAAAAGAAATGGCGCACAACAATGCTTCCACATCCTCATCCTTTCTTGAGAGTGCATCTGCCACCACATTTTGCTTCCCTTTTTTGTAGATGATTTCAAAGTCATAACCCAACATCTTTGTGACCCACTTTTGTTGCTCTTCAGAGGATAATCTTTGTTCTAAAAAGTATTTAAGGCTATCATGATCCGTTTTTACCTTGAAGTGTCTTCCCATTAGGTAGGGTCGCCATTTCTTAAGTGCATGGAGTATTGCCAACATTTCTTTCTCATAAATAGCTTTGTGTAAAAACTTCCCTTGATTGGACGACTTTCAAAAGCAATGGGTCTTTCATCTTGCATTAGAACAGCACCAATTCCATTTCTTCAAGCATCACATTCCACAATAAAGTTTTTGTGAAGTCCGATGTAAGCTAAGAACTGTGCTTTGGCACATTGCCTCTTTAGAGTTCAAGGCCTTTGTGCTTCCGGAGTCCATGGAAATGCATCTTTCTTCAATAATGTTGTTAGAGGTGCTGCTATTCTTCCATAATTCTTAACAAACTTGCGATAATACCCTGTCAACCCCGAGAAATCCTCGTAGATGCTTTATGGATGTGGGGATTTTCCATTCCTTAATGGCTTTAATTTTGCTAGGGTCTACCTTAACTCCTTCATGAGATACAATATGACCCAGATATTCCACCTCTTGGACTTCAAAGAAGCATTTGGATCTTTTTGCATATAATTGTTTCTCCTCCAATAGTTGTAGCACCCTGTCAACATGTTCAACATGATCCTTCCAAGACTTGTTGTAGATTAGTATATCATCAAAAAATACTAACACAAATTTTCTAAGGAATGGTTTGAAAATTGAATTCGTCAAACCTTGAAATGTTGAAGGTGCATTGGTAAGGCCAAAAGGCATGACCAAAAATTCATAATGACCCTCATGAGTTCTAAATGTTGTTTTCGGAATGTCTTCAGTCTTCATTCTGAATTGATGATATCCTTAACGAAGATCCAACTTGGTGAAGTAAATTGATCCATTCAATTCATCCAGTAATTCATCAATGGCAGGAATGGGAAACTTATCTTTAATAGTGAGCTTGTTGAGCTCCCTATAATCCAGACACATGCACCATGATCCATCCTTCTTGTGCACCAATACTACTAGAGCACAGAAAGAACTTTGACTCGATTGAATTATACCAGCCTCTAGCATTTCTGCAACCATACATTCAATTTCACTCTTTTGGGAAAAGGGATATCTGTACAGCCTGGTGTTTGGAGGAACACTTCCTGGAATCAGATGAATAGCATGATCATGATCACGAATAGGTGGGAGACCTTTGGGAGTAACAAATACCTTGGAATGATTGTCCAAGACTTTTTGGAGATTTGGAGAAATAGATGATACCAATGTGGAAACATCTAGCGAACATAATTGTGCAATTACACCTTTTTGTTCCTTTTTGAGAAGCTTTGTCATACCGTTAGAGCTGATTATCTTTCCCATTTTACCTCGAATACCCCTTAATTAAACTTCCTTTCCTTCCACAGAAAATTTCATGAAAAGTTCTTGAAAATTAAAAGCTATTGTACCCAAGGATTGTAGCCATTGGACTCCTAATACAACATCAGCACCTCCCATTGGAATGGAAAGCATTAGGCTAGTCAATACATATTCTCCCATGGATAGCTTGATATTATGGCACTCTCCAGAGCAATTTATTGTTCCTCCATTTGCAACCATCACTTAACACTCTGGTGCTGGATATAAGAAGCAATTCAATTCCCTTTCTACCTTACAATGAATAAAATTGTGGGTACTTCCTAAATCAATCAACACTATTACCTTGTTTTTCTTGATTTGTCCTTCTATCTTTATGGTTTGAGGAGTGGTAATTCCCACCAATGCATTACAATATATGTTCGGATTCATTTGTTCTTCATCTAGGCTTTGTTCCTGGAGTATATCCTCTTCTTTTGACCTTTCTTGCTCCTTTTCTTCTTCCTCTTCACAATCTATGTAGAATAATTTCTTCTGAGCACACTTATGACCTTTAGTGTATTTGCT
>APFE031275051.1:100163-168186 GCA_000404065.3 Pinus taeda | reverse complement strand
CATCTAGGCTTTGTTCCTGGAGTATATCCTCTTCTTTTGACTTTTCTTGCTCCTTTTCTTCTTCCTCTTCCCAATCTATGTAGAATAATTTCTTCTCAGCACACTTATGACCTTTAGTGATTTTGCTATCACAACTGTAACAAATCCCTTTTGCTCTTTTTTCTTCCAATTGTTGTGGTGTGAACCTTATAGGTTGTGGAAGACTAGTGGCAACACCACTTTCGTCTTTATAGATGAGTGGTATGCTTCCTGGTTGCCATAATTTTGCTTTCCATTTTTCTTGCTAACTTGAATGCCTTCTCTAATGAATTGGGTTCCCAAAGGCGAACATCATGTTGGATATTATCCTTTAAAGACCCTATGAACACATCAATCCTATGCTCCTCTGGAATATCTTTTACCCTTATGTTCAAATTTTGGAACTCCTCAATGTGCTCCATTATTGAACCCTTTTGTTTGAGACTTATCAATTGGCTAAAAAAAGTGTTGCTTTTTGTATCCTCATAATGTGCTATCAATCATCCGTAAAAATTGCCCAAGTCATAAATTGTTTACGAGAGCAAAGCCATTGATACCATACAAACTGATTTGGTTGCAAATATAAAGTTGCCATACGTACTTTTTGTGTGTTTTGGACATTATTGAGATCGAAAAATTGCTCCATCTGTAATATCCATGTTGTGGGATCCTTTCCATCAAACTTCCTCATATCGATTTTTGGAATATGGTGCGTCTTCGATCCAACATTGGATTCTATGAAATCATGATTAACATTTCCTTTGTTCGCATCATGAGTTTCCTTTACTCCCCTTTCAACATTAGTAAGTATTTCTTGTAGAAAATTTGTCAAATCTTCCTTCAAATCTATCTTCAAATCATCAATCTTGGCTTCCACACCCTTTATCTTAGATTCCTCGCAATTTATCTTAGCTTCTGTTAGCTTTTGTGAGAGTGAAATTTGTTGCACTTGGTCTTGTAATTTTGATATATCATGTAGCATTTCTTTCTCTTCTTCATGAGTCATGCTAGTGCTTTCAGATTGCTTACTATGTGTTTGCATTTTCTTTCCTCAGGGCATCAGTTACCGATACTAATGCTCTACTATGCCCTTTTAATTCCTTCAAAATAATTTTTCAAACCAAACTTAAGCAAAAAATTTAAAAAATCTACACACCTTTTTTTCACTTTGTAGGAGCTCAATATTGCCTCTGATGTATCTCTATAATTTCGGATCATCTAGTTCTAAAATTACAACCTGTGGTAGCCCTCTATGTCCCCTTTCCAATGCCACCAGTCTGACCCCAATTGGATTTTCCAATGAAGAGTTATGCCAAATCTCCCACATTGGCCTGATTATAGTCTAATTCAGTAGAGCGAACTTGTACGATGTGCCACGTGTCCTTGTTTTGACCTTCGGCTCTAAAAAATATATACAAGAAACTACAGTCCATCCTCTTTCTATACCTTCTTACAAAATTTCAAGCTGATGCTCAAAGAGAAAGTTATGATGATTTTCCCCAGGTCACATGTTTGGAATGTAATTCAGGAGTCTACAAAAAGACCAACTTCCTGAGATCATATCTCCGCAAATATAGCGCGAAAAGCTTTAAAATTCGGACTGAAGGTTTAGTGCGATTTTGTCTCAAATGGGTTGTTTCTTCACTTCTGAAACATCCCAGAAAAAAGTTATGGCAAAAATGCCATGATCACCTGTTTGGAGCAGTGAAACCCTAGAATCCAAAGCTCTGATACCAAATGTTATGAAACCAGCTCAAGAAAAGATAGAAAATATAGATCAACGCCTTAGAATTCAGCCTCTTTGAGGGGGAAACCTCCTTTACATTACATAGATGAACAATTATTTGATGATTCAAATGACAAAACCTCCTTTCTATATATAGGAGTCTAAGGAGTCACAATATAACCGAGTCGACCTAACACTAATAATATAAAGCCACAAAAATAACAATAGAGGATTCTATGGGGCACAGTAATAACAATATGGGGACAATAGGGGCACAACAATATTAAGAAGGGGTACAACTACAATAGTAATGGGGTAATCACTAGTATTATAGGGACCCAATAGAGAGAGACAATTTACTTGATGTCATTTATAAACATGTATATGCATCTCCTAGATGGGGAGGAGTAAGTGGAGGGATATGGAGATGAGTATGAGATTGTTTTGTGAGAGAAATCCATCACAACTTGGTAGATTTCTCACTCTACAATGTTTCTATGTGCTTGAGTTTGCACTAAAATGAAATCTAACGCATGTTAGATTTTCTTTTATATTGCAATGTTGTTAATCTAGCACACATTTGACTTATTTAGTCCTAAAATTTTGTTATGTTCTTGTGCTTGTGCTAGAAGGAAATATAAGATGTCTTAGATTTCTTTCAAATTTAAATGTGCTTGCATTTGTGTTAGAAGAAAATTTAACACAAGCTAGATTACTTATACTCTACAATGTTGTTGTTGGCAATGTGCTTGTATTTGTGGTAGACATAAATCTAGCACTTTCTAGATTTCTCACTCTATAATGTTTCTATGTGCTCGAGTTTGCACTAAAAGGAAATCTAACACATGTTGGATTTTATTTTACATTGCAATGTTGTTAATCTAGCACACATTGGACTTATTTAGTCCTACAATGTTGTTATGTTCTTCTATTTGTGCTCAAAGGAAATATAACATGTGTTAGATTTCTTTCAAATTAAAATGTGATTGTGTTTGTGTTGGAAGAAAATTTAACACAATATAGAATTCTTATACTCTACAATGTTGTTGTTGTTGGCAACATGCTTGTATTTGTGGTAGACATAAATCTGACACTTGTTAGATTTTTCTCTCTACAATGTTTCTATGTGCTTAAGTTTGCACTAAAAGGAAATTTAACACATGTTATATTTTCTTTTACATTGCAATGTTGTTAATCTAGCACACATTAAACTTATTTAGTCCTACAATGTTGTTATGTACTTGTGTTTGTGCTAGAAGGAAATATAGCATGTGTTAGATTTCTTTTTAATTTAAATGTGCTTGTGTTTGTGTTGGAAGAAAATTTAACACAAGCTAGATTTCTTATACTCTACAATGTTGTTGTTGGAAACATGCTTGTATTTGTGGTAGACATAAATCTAGCACTTGCTAGATTTCTCACTCTACAATGTTTCTATGTGCTTGAGTTTGCGCTAAAAGGAAATCTAACACATGTCAGATTTTCTTTTACATAGCAATGTTGTTAATCTTGCACACATTAGACATATTTAGTCCTACAATGTTTTTATGTAATTGTGTTTTTACTAGAAGGAAAAATTGCATGTGCTAGATTTCTTTCTAATTTAAATGTGCTTGTATTTGTGTAAGAAGAAAATGTAAGACAAGTTAGATTTCTTATACTCTACAATGTAGTTGTTGGCAATGTGCTTGTATTTGTGGTGGACATAAATCTAGCACTTGCTAGATTTCTCAATATACAATGTTTCTATGTGCTTGAGTTTGCGCCAAAAAGGAAATCTAACACATGTTAGATTTTATTTTACATTGAAATGTTATTAATATAGCACACATTAGACTTATTTAGTCTTAAAATGTTGTTATATTCTTGTGTTTGTGCAGGAAGGAAATATAATATGTGTTAGAATTCTTTCAAATTTATATGTACTTGTGTTTGTGTTGGAAGAAAATTTAACACAAGCCAGATTTGTAATACTCTACAATGTTGTTGTTGGAAATGCACTTGTATTTGTGGTAGACATAAATCTAGCACTTGCTAGATTTCTCACTTTACAATGTTTCTATGTGCTCAAGTTTGTGCTAAAAGGAAATCTAACACATGTTATATTTTATTTTACATTGCAATGTTGTTAGTCTAGCACACATTGGACTTATATAGTCCTACAATGTTGTTATGTTCTTCTATTTTTGCTCGAAGGAAATATAACATGTGTTAGATTTCTTTCAAATCAAAATGTGCTTGTGTTTGTGTTGGAAGAAAATTTAACACAATATAGAATTCTTATACTCTACAATGTTGTTGGCAACATGCATGTATTTGTAGTAGACATAAATCTAGCACTTGCTAGATTTCTCACTCTACAATGTTTCTATGTGCTTGAATTTGCGCTAAAAGTAAATCTAACACATGTTAGATTTTCTTTTACATTCCAATGTTGTTAATATAGCATACATTAGACTTATTTAGTCCTACAATGTTGTTATGTTCTTGTGTTTCTGCTAGAAGGAAATATAGCATGTGTTATGTTTCTTTTAAATTTAAATGTGCTTGTGTTTGTGTTGGAAGAAAAATTAACACAAGCTAGATTTCTTATACTCTACAATGTTGTTATTGGCAACGTGCTTGTATTTGTGGTAGACATAAATCTAGCACTTGCTAGATTTCTCAATCTACAATGTTTCCATGTGCTTGACTTTGTGCTAAAAGGAAATCTAACACATGTTATATTTTCTTTTACATTGCAATTTTGTTAATCTAGCACACATTAGACTTATTTAGTCCTAAAATGTTGTTATGTTCTTTTGTTTATGCTAGAAGGAAATATAGCATGTCTTAGATTTCTTTCAAATTTAAATGTGCTTGTGTTTGTGTTGGATGAAAATTTAACACAAGCTAGATTTCTTATACTCTACAATGTTGTTGTTGGAAATGTTCTTGTATTTGTGGTAGACATAAATCTAATACTTGCTAGATTTCTCACTCTATAATGTTTCTATATGCTCGGGTTTGCGTTAAAAGGAAATCTAACACATGTTAGATTTTATTTTACATTGAAATGTTGTCAATCTAGCACACATTAGACTTATTTAGTCCTACAATGTTGTTATGTTCTTGTGTTTGTGCTCGAAGGAAATATAACATGTGTTAGATTTCTTTCAAATTAAAATGTGCTTGTGTTTGTGTTGGAAGAAAATTTAAGACAATCTAGAATTCTTATACTCTACAATGTTGTTGTTGGCAACGTGCTTGTATTTGTGGTAGACATAAATCTAGCACTTGCTAGATTTCTCACTCTACAATGTGTCTATGTGCTTGAGTTTGTGCTAAAAGGAAATCTAACACATGTTAGATTTTCTTTTACATTGCAATTTTGTTATTGCTAACATGTTTTTGTTTGGGCTAAAAATAAATCTAGCTTGTGCTAGATTTGTTTTGTCCTGTAATGTTGTCATTGGAAATATTTATATGTTTGCGTTAGAAGTAAATGTAATGCAGACTAAATTTTTCTTACCCTACAATGTTGTTATGTGATTATGTTCACATTAGAAGGAAATATAGTATGCATTCTATTTCTTTCACCTTGTAATTTTGTTATTTGCAACATTCTTGTGTTTTTTATAGGAGGAAACCTAGCGTGCATTATATTTGTTTTGTCTAGTAATGTCGTTGTCGGCAATATGTTTGTGGATTTGTACCATAAGGAAATCTAGTATGTGCTATATTTTTTTCACAATGTGATATTATTTTTGAAAATATAGTTATTTGTGCCAGAAGGAAATCAAATGCCTTGCATTGTTTTTATTTTGCAATGTGCTTCTGTCTATGCTAGAGGAAAATTTAGAATGCACTAGCTTTCTTTTTTTCTTGTTGTGTTGTTGTTGAGAGTATGCTTGTGTTTGTGATAAAAGTAAATCTACCACATAATAGATTTTTGACACCTTGCAATGTTGTTTTGTGCTTTTGTTTGTGATAGAATTAAATATAGCATGTATTAGATTTCTTTCACCTTACAATGTTATTATTCACAATATGTTTTTGTTTGTGCTAGAAGAAAATTATGTGGGTGTTAGATTCCTTTTGCCTTACAATGATGTTATCAGTAATATGCTATTGTTTGTGCTAGAAGTAAATCCAACATCTATTAGGTTTCTTAAGCCATACAATAATTCTATTTACTTATGTTTGTGCTATAAGGAAATATAGCATGTGCCAGATTTTCATTTACCCTGTTGTAATGTTCTTTCACCTACCAATGTTGATATGAGTTTTTTTTTTTATCAGAAATAAATGTGGCATGCTTAAATTTCTTTCCTCTTCCAATGCTGTTATTGGCAATGTGCTTGTGTTTGTACTAGAAATAAATCTAGCATGTGCTACATTTACTTTTCTTTGCTATATTTTCATCGGCAACATGTTTATAGTTTTGCTAAAAGTAATTCTAGCACATGTTAGATTTATTTCACCCTACAATTTTTTTTATGTGTTTTTTTAATGCGAAAATGAAATTTAACATGTGATATATTTCTTTCACCTTGCAATGTTTTTATTGACAATGTTTTGTGTTTGTGGTAGAGTGTTATATAGAATGGTTTTTTTTCACAATGAAATGTTGTTGTTGGAAACTTGCTTATGTTTGTACAATATCCCATTCTTAGGCCACATATTCCATATGAAGGGCCTTCTAAACATTTGAGGGTTTAACATTTTTTATATTGTAACAATATTCTATGTAGGCATGGACTAGAACCTCATCGTCTTTAAAAGGCAAGGTCAAATTTCATAAGCATGGAGATGTCCCAAGAAATATTATTATTGCAATGTTTTTATTGACATTGTGTTTATGTTTGTGCTAGAAGGAAATTTATCATGCACTACATTTTGTTTACAATGCAATGTTGTTGATGGCAATCTTCTTTTATGCGATAGAATAGAGTCTAGCATGAGTTACATTTCCTTTGCCTTGCAATATTCTTAATGACAATGTGTTTGTGTTTGTGGTGGAAGGAAATCTAGCTTGTGCTATATTTATTTTGGTTTGCAATGTTTTTCTTGGAAATATGAATGTGTTCATGCTAAAAATAATTCTAGCACGTGCTAGATTTCTTTCACCTTATAGTGTTTTTATTAACAATATCCATGTGTTTGTAATAGAAATAAATCTAGGATGCGAATATTTCTTTTTCTTTGCAAGATTCTTGTTGATAATATGCTTGTGTTCCTATTAGAAGTAATTCTATCACACTCTATATTTCTTTCACCTTGCAAAGTTTCTATGTGTTTGTCTTTGTGCTAGGCAAAGATCTAGAAGAAAATCTAATGATCGCCATAGTTAATTTTCTTTCATTGTGTTTTGCTTTTATTTTTTTCTAAAGGAAACTAAGAATATACAGGACTATAAGAGATAAATTTTGTGTATATATGATGTTGTTGTAGTCTCTACAATTGTTTTTATTTATTCACAATGTAATGTCTTTTAGAAATGTGCTTATGCTCGTGCTAGAAGGAAACCTAGTAGATGTTTGCTTTCCTATATTCACGCTTAAAAGAACATAATAAATTATTTGGGGGTGCCCTTTTTATAACCTTTATTAGCTATTATTGTGAGTTCTAAACTTGTTATTGTTCTTGTTCATTTTGTTACACATATAATGGTGCAAGTAGTTATAGTATTTATAAATTCATATTTTCTTCAATAATTCAAAACTGTGATAACAATTTTTTACTTTATTTTCATAAACCATGGACTATGAAGCTAGTGAGAATTCAAAGGAAGCATCCAAGGAAAAAGGAAGTTCAAGAAACATGAAACCAAATTCTTTAAATGGTATGACAATTTTAGTTTATACTTTGTTACAATTGTTAGAAATTATGTTATTAATTGGTTGCTGATTAATAAAACCCATGGAAATAGCCCTAGGAGTGGGGTTTTAATGAGGAAAACCCATACTAGCATGGGTAATTTTTTTTCTTGAGAAATTTTAGCTATGTGATAACTTTTGGTGTCATATAATAAACTTGCATAACATATGTACTCATTTGTTATTGTGTGTGTAAATGTAAATCATGTATTATAATGTTGTTTAATAATATTTGGTATCTCATGTCTTCCATATTTTTTTCTAGAAACTGTGGAAACTAGTGTACGTGAAATTCGAAGTAAAGTAGTGAAGAGAAAAATAAAAACAAGTGATATACAAACGATGCCTCCTTCAGCTGGTATGGTGGTTTTATATTTTATGTACTCTTTTAGAAATGGTTGGATTAAGCAATTTATTTTCCTAGCAATTTTACCCAGGTGATAACTTTTAGTTTCATCCAAATAGAAGCTCCCATGAATATGTTTCCTGATATGTATCTATTTGGATCAATAGATGGAAAATAACTAGAGATATTGGGAATAAGGAACATGTAATACAAAGATAGAGTCCCTTTCTCAACAAGCATGTGGAGTCCTTGATAGAATGATAAATGGATCAACAAGTGTTCAACAGGTTGATAACAATTTTGAATTTGGTTGTCATTTTGGGGGCCCTGATCTTTTGTCAACACTTTTGCACTCTTTTCTGTGTTAGTGTTGAGTCCCAAACTTACACCTTCCCTACATCCCTTTTTAGCCTTTTTCTCCAGTTACCTGAACCTCTAAGCTATCAAATCATTGCATAATAGTTTAAAATGAGTATATAAATGGTTTCCTAACTATGTTTTGTGACTGCTATTTGGTTTAGATTTTTGTTCAACCAGCTGCAGAATTTGCCACTTTCCACAGCCAAAATCAGTTTCCGCAGCCATTTTGTTAAACTGTATGCTACAGGTGTCCATTGAAGAACTTAGCCACATGGGCAAGCTATAAAGGATGTGGACATGGAGCGTGTCCCCTTGGTTCAACCAAATCATCCATAAAAGCCTGCGGTCAAGGCTGGTCAAACGGTGGTCAACATAAAAAGTTAAGCGGTGGCACAGCTTTGTTTTCAGCACAAGGAGGTTTGCATGGCAAGGTCCTGAGTTTTAGGAGGTGCATTAACACCTAGAGACTGCTCATCGACCAAATCCAACAGACTATCTCTTGGATTTACTTTCCACAGCCACCATACTGTTATAACTCTGGATTTTGTCCTCTACGGGCTTGGCTACCTACGCAGGCCGTGTTAGTTTGTTATGTATTTTTCTGCTATAAATAACACATCTCCATATGCGTATAGGGAGTTATTTGTTGTGTAAAATTTCACTGTTGTAAGAGCCTTGTAGCCGAGACTTAGTCTCTATTTCATGACTATTTTGCAATATATGAGAAAACGTTGATTCCTGGTTCAAATTCGTGATTGGTTTTGAATGACTGAGGGTGCAAAGGGCCCCTGTACACCAAGGTCTTGTAGCTTATGTATAGCTTTATGTTTTCCTTATGTTTTACGCTTTTGATACCATAGATACTTGCTGTACATATATTAATTTGCTCATGGTTGATGTCATTTTCCTATTCATAAGTTCTTTCATGCTTTTATTTGGTTGACAGCTAATCAGTGTTTGCATTTTAGGTTCTGATAGGAATCCCGGGCAGTACATATAGGTTTTGATGACTAATGACATGATGGGATTATCTTGTCCTACTGCTAATTTTCTTTATTGATTTTATTTCGAGCATTGCTTATTTCGTAGTTCTGCTTTGATTCATTTACTTTGCTGCAAGTTAGTGATTAGACTATTCATATCATTCTTCAGTTACCAAATGATGAGGGATTGTAAGAGTGAATGTGTAGCTTAATCTTAGTTTTATTTCATGCAACTTATATATCAAATCATTCAATTTGTGTATGACTACTTCCTATAGCCAGAGCGAGTCAAATGGTGAGGGGTCAAAAATGAGTTGATGTTATATGATTAGTTTACTTTACTTTCAGTCTTTCAATTGCTTTGAGTTCAGTCTTTTCTCTTCTTTATAATAGCATTAAGGATACTGGGTTCCATAGTCATAGTTCACTGTTTTGTTAACTAGAATCTAGGCACATCTTGATTTCATCATTGTAAAGTTTGAATACTTTTAGATCGCTTTGAAGTTTGGGAATTATTCATTGAATACAATTGTCCACATCTCACACACACCATTTCACATTAGGAAATCAACAAGAAGATAAATCCAAAAACAAACTAAAAAACTAAAAATGACAAGGAAATAAGAAAATGGTTATCTTGCATAGATAGTGCACTTCACTTCAGCAGTTTACGACTCCCAGATTGACAATTCATATAAACAATTTAGAACACACTAAATTGACCAAAAATTTTAGCACCGTTGCCGGGGAAGTGAAACTAGGTAGCCAAGTTCCTAAAATATATATATATATATATAAACAAGAAAATTTCAAGAAAGGTAAAAATTGATGATTTCTCAAAGTATGCTCTCCTCTTGCACCTACTGTGACTTGGAGGATCAGAAAAGAGAGTTATTGATTTAATAATTCATTGAGTATGCTCTCTTCTTGCACCTTGAGTGATCTGGAAGATCAGAAAGAGAATTATCAACCTAACTTGAAGAAATAAAAATGATATGCATAGAGCAAGAGATTCTAGAGGAAGGTTTATAGCTAGGGCCAAGAGTTCAATTTTTACAACTCCTTCTACTCCAAGGTATAGGCAAGATACACCTCCAACATCTCCAACTCATACTCCTAGCCTTAGGATCCCTGAAGTTCAAGAGGTAGTAGTTGAATTAGGAGACTCTCCCACACTATCCACCGAATCTGAGTTAGGAAAAGACCCCTTCTTTGCTTCTAGAGGAAAACACATTGTAATTGAAGAAGTTGAATCACCTGAAGAAGAAGAGGGAGAAATTCCTCCTCGTTTACCATTGATAGAAGAACCAGAAGACTCTGAAATCTCTGAGGAAGCTATCATGACAGAGGAAGTAGTAAATGGATTTAGAGGAGGTAGAGGTAGAGGTAGAGGAGGAGGAAACAATGGAGGAGGTAGAGGAAACAAC
The DNA here is from genome assembly GCA_000404065.3 of Pinus taeda. Taxonomy (NCBI): domain Eukaryota; kingdom Viridiplantae; phylum Streptophyta; class Pinopsida; order Pinales; family Pinaceae; genus Pinus; species Pinus taeda. The sequence continues at coordinate 157,468 of APFE031275051.1, read as the reverse complement.
GGGGGAAACAGGGATGGAGACAACTCATTTGGATTTCCTATAGTGGATAAGGAATCTCGAACAATAATGAAAAATATCTCACCATCTGTCCTCCCAAACTTTTATGGGTTGAGAAGTGAGGACCCTGAAACATTTTTGTTTGAGTTTGAAGTCGTGCGTCGAACTTATGATTACATGGAAGATGCTCAAAAAATCAAGTTGTTTCCTTCAACATTGAAGGGATCTGCTCTAAAATGGTTCATGGGGTTAGTTACTCAATCAATTAGGACTTGGAATGACATGAAACAAACATTTTTGGGTAGATACCTGGACTATTGTATGCCCACCAATCATAAGGAAGAGGTATTCAAAATGGTACAAAAAGAAGATGAAAACTTGGAGGATCTACTTGAAATATTTCAGTATAACCTCAAAAGAGCAAAAATGAGTAACCTAGATGAAGAAACCTTGAAAGCCCTTCTACTAAAAGCCATTAGAGATGAGTGGATAGATATTTTGAATATGATGGGGAAAGGAGATATATCTCAACTTCCACTTCATGATATAGCAGAGCTATGTGTCCATCTCTCAAGGGGAAAATCTCAAACTAGAAAAGGGCGTAAAGATCCTTCTCTCATTAGAGCAAATAAATCTGCAACTGGATCAGTGAGTAGGGCTGAGATTGGCAACATGCTTGCTGAGTTTAAAAAATATATTTAGGGAGTCTTAGTGAGCAACTAGACACCCTTAAGATACAAAACAAGCAAAAAGTAGAAGTTGAAGCTTTAGCCATCTTTTGTCCAAAATTTAAGAAGAAACGCGCTCTAAGGGAATGCCACTTAGATGCAAAAGTTGTAGAAACATGCGTAATTTTCTCAGAAAGCCATGAGACCAAGGATTGTCCTTCAATTCCTGGGCTCAAAGCTGTCTTTCAAGAAGACCCAAATTCAATTGAGTCTCTCTATTTTGTTTCAAGGAGACCTTCGCAGGGGCAACAAAATCAACAGTTTAATAACCCCATGAATTTTCAACCCCCACCAAGTTGGAATCCTTGGCAACAACCTTGGTCCCAACCACAAAATCCATTTCAATCATGGGTACAAGGTATGAAAAACCCCTATGGGAGATTTGCTCAATTTTACCAATATCCTCCATCTTTTCAAAACCAACAAGTTCCACAACCTCCAAATCAGAATCCACAACTTTCATTACCATTTCCACAACAACAACCTTCTAAACAGAATCCAAATTCCCAGCTCTTGCTCCCATTCCAACAAAAGACAAATCAACTACCTTCCCAGCCATTGCCAAATCCAAATAATAAGAATCCTCAAAATGCTTATATGGTAGAAGGAAAACAGTTTCCTACCTATATGATTGTTCCTCTCAATGATGTACAACTCAGATTTGGTAGAGTTTTAGACAAGCCTTCTATAGATACTCAAAAGCAAAGCATTTCTGAGGAAGAATCTCTTAAAGCCAATAAAGGTGTTGAAGTATCTCTTCAAAACCCAAGCACTCATGAAGAAAAAGAAAAAGAGTCAACCCCCACAACTCCTATAGTAAAGCAACCTGCATCTTCATCCACACCTCCTTTTCCTGAAAGATTACAAATTGATAAAGGAGTGGAAAAACAAATCTTGTTGCCTAACTATGACTTCCTAGATGAATTAAAGAATGTCTGTATCAAGATTCCCTTGTTACAAGCCATTAGAGAAATTCCTATTTTAGACAAAACAATAAAGGAGTTGAGTCTCAAAAGACCAAGAAGGAAACCAAGAGATACAAGAAAAATCCACCTGGTAGGAAAAATTGCAGATATCATGATGGGAAAAGTTACCATGCAGAAGTATGTAGATCCTGGTAGTCCAATTGTCAAAACACATATCAATGGGGTAGAAATTCCAAATACTTTGATTAATTTAGGGGTTGCTATCAACATTATGAGCAGACAAACTATGGAACAACTAAAACTTCCTAATCTTCTTTTTACACCTACTCTACTGCAACTTGCAGATCGATCAATTATCAAACCAGATGGTGCATTAGAAGACATTTCGGTCTCCTTAGATTCTTGGGAGTATCCAGTGGATTTCATGATTCTAACTCCCAAGAGTAATCTAGGGGGACATCCACTCATTTTAGGAAGACCCTGGCTAGCCACAGCCGATGCTTTTATCAGTTGTAGATCAGGGGATATGTATATTTCTGATGGTAATTCGACAAAGAAATTCAATTTGTATCCTCCAGCAAAAACAATTACAGAGATAGGAGATAATGAATGGGTCAATGATGAAGACACTATACAACCTGTCTGTACTATTTCTAAAATTAGTGAGGATAGTCAAATTCTGAACACACTAGAAAACTTTGAAATCTCTTCAAAATATGACCACACACAATTTCAGTTAAATTCTGATATTGAGTATCTATCATCTAGACAAATGTCTCTTTACTCTATGGAAGAGTTTGGTAGTTCTGCCATTGAGATTTTTCCAAGTAAAACATTGAATATCAACAAAAACTTGGAAAGATCACAACAGGAGAAGCTAACCGAAGTCTTGCAAAAACATTCTACTGCATTTGCATGGGAGTGTACTCATATGAAAGGTATTGACCCTAAGGCTTGTATTCATCACATCTACATTGAGGAAAATAGTAAACCAATCAGACAACCGCAGAGAAGGATGAATCCAAATCTTAGAGAAATAGTGAAAGAAGAGCTCCAAAAACTACTCAATGTAAACTTCATTTATCCAATGTCAGATAGCCGATGGGTTTCTCCTTCGGTTATAGTACCTAAAAAGAATGGTAAATGGAGGGTATGCATTGATTATAGGGAATTGAACAAAGCAACTTTAAAGGATCACTTTCCTTTACCCTTTATTGATCAAGTATTAGATACTCTAGCAGGCAAAAAGTACTTTTCATTTCTGGATGGTTTTAGTGGCTATAATCAGATTTAGGTAGCACCTGAAGATCAATATAAGACCACTTTCACCTGTCCATGGGGAACTTTTGCTTACCGAGTGATTCCTTTTGGATTATTTAATGGACCCGCAACATTTCAAAGGGCAGTACTAGGTATCTTTTCTGATCTAATCCATGATTGTGTAGAGGTCTATATGGATGATTTTATAGTTTATGGTGATTCATTTGAAGAGGCATTAGAAAATTTGGAAAAGGTCCTTATTAGATGTAAAGAAACAAATCTTTCATTGAGTCATGAAAAATACTTTATGATGTTTATGAAGGAATTGTTTTAGGACATCATATTTTAGGAGATGGAATTAAAGTTGATAAATCAAAAGTTGAAATCATCTCCAAGCTGCCTATTCCAACTTGTCAAGAGGATGTTAGAAGTTTTCTGGGATTTACTGGGTATTATAGAAGATTTATAGAAAACTTCACCAAAATAGCATCTCCACTCTTCAAATTGCTTACAAAAGACTGTGAATTCAAATGGGATCCTGATTGTCAATCATCATTTGAAACTTTGAAGACAAGAATATCTAAAGCACCCATTTTGAGAGGGCCAAATTGGAAACTTCCTTTCCATATTTCTATAGATGCTTTAGATACAGCTCTAGGAGCTGTGTTGGGTCAAAAGGATTTAGTTTTGGGTCAAAAGGATTTAGTTCCTTATGCCATTTACTACACCAGTAAAAATTTGACTCCCACTGAGTTGAACTATACTGTAACTGAAAAAGAGTTTTTAGCTGTTGTTCATGCAATCAATAAGTTTAGACATTATATAACAGGCTATGAAACTTTTGTCCATACTGACCATTCTACAATTAGATATCTAATGAACAAACCTATTACTAATGGCATAGTTACAAGATGGCTCTTACTTTTACAAGAATTCAATATTACTGTGTTGGATAGACCAGGAAAACAAAATATAGTAGCTGATTTCTTGTCTAGAATCCAAGATACTAAAGAAGATTCTCCCGTAGAGGATAAGTTTCCAAATGAATATTTGTTTGCAGTAACTACTAAGACTCCTTGGTATGCAGATATTGCTAACTATTTGGTTACAGGGAAACTGCCTCCCCATCTATTTCCTGGTGAAAGGAGGAAGATTATTCAAGAGAGTTCAAAATATTCATGGATTTCTAATTAATTGTTTAAAACAGGGCCAGATTGTGTGATCAGAATATGTGTTCGGGAAAATGAAATGCCTGACATCCTCAAGGCATGTCATGATGAGCCATGCGGTGGACACTTTGCTAACAAAAGGACGGCCTATAAAATCCTTTCTTTAGGATATTATTGGCCTTCCCTTTTCAAAGACACAAATGAATATGTCAGAAGGTCTGACAGCTACCAAAGAGTAGGGAAACCGACTCTTTCAAATGAAATTCCATTACAACCTCAGGTACTCGTTGAACCCTTTGAAAAATGGGCTTTAGATTTCATTGGACCCATTAATCCACCATCTAAGCAAAAGAAGTATATATTGATATGCACTGATTATGTCACTAAATGGGTAGAAGCCAAAGCATTACTTGCTGCTACTGAAAATTCAGTTGTTAATTTTCTTTATGAGGATATTTTTACTCGCTTTGGTGTTCCAAGAGAAATTGTGACAGATCAGGGAAGTCAATTTACATCCAACATGATGGAGAAGTTGATGGAAGAATACAAGACCAAGCATAGAAAATCTACTCCTTACCATCCGCAAGAAAATGGCCAAGTGGATTCTACAAACAAAGTCATTGAAAGTATCATCACCAAGACTGTTCATCTACATAGAACAGATTGGGCTGAAAGGCTTCTTGAAGCCTTATGGGCCTATAGAACTACATGGAGGAATACAACAGGACATTCTCCTTATGAACTTGTTTATGGGAAAGAAGTCCTGCTCCCCATTGAATTTCAAGTTAAAACTTTCAAGATGGCAGTTTCGTTGGGGATGGACCTATCAGAAGCTAAAAAACACAGAATGGAGTAGTTGAATGAACTAGATGAGATCAGACAAGAAGCAATTCTAAGAACTGATCTAGTTCAACATCAAAGAGCTAAGTGGCACGACAGATATATCAAAGAGAAAAAGTTTCAAGAAGGAGATTGGGCACTACTATTTAATTCCAAGTTTAAAGACTTCAAAGGAAAATTTCAGACTCATTGGCTTGGGCCATATGAGATCGACAAAGTCTTTAACAATGTTGCGGTAAGAATCAAGATCATTGATGAATTTCAAACTCCTCTTATTGTGAATGGCTATAGACTAAAAATTTATCATAAGCCACTCTCAAAAGAAGAATTAGTCAAGATGTTTCAAGAGAATTCTACAATGAGGTTGGTGAAGAAGAATTCTTCTTCCCCACCAACCTAACCTTTATTCCTTTCCGTTAAAAAAGAAAATAATAAAAATTTGTATAAGCCTGAAAACCAATCTCTGATTGGCAGTCTTATACAGAAAATGTAGAGTGAAAATCAGGGACACCTGACACTATATTTTCCAAAAAAAAAAAAAACTTCCTTCCTTTATCATTTCCATTTTCTTTCTTTCACTCCACTCACCTCATCTCACTTCATTTCATTTCCATTTTTCACTCCACTCACTTCATTTCACTCCATCTCATCCATTCCATTCCATCAATAAATTTTTTTTTATTCCCATGATCATTTCCATTCAGATAGTTATGGTCTCACTATCTTTTGTTTAGCTAAGTGGTTGTTGTGCCAAGTTTCCGCAGCCGGAATTAGTTTCCGCAGCCAGAAGTAGTTTCCGCAGCCACCACTTTGTTTATCAAAATTACAGTCAAAGTGTTAGTGCAATAAAATAAAAATGCAGGTATGACCTAGCATGAAGACATGGATATGGGGCATCCGCAGACATCAACAGGGAGCAACTGATTCAGGGCTACTGGACAACAAAGACAAGGATTCTAAAGGTATGGTCAAAATTTTATTTCAAGTAGCAATTAAAGGCACAAATTTGCATAGTTATTGAACCATTAAAACTCACTATGTGCAATGATTATTATGATAGCTCCACTACCATTCCATGACCTCACTCCATAACTCACACATTTACTCCCTAAACGGTCTCATGATTGTTCGGGTTCAACTCATGGATGAACTACACTCTCGCACTCCACTTACATTCATGAGACTTGACCTATATGGATACGGCTCCTCTCCACCGTACTCTGTGCAGTCATTTTAACAAATGTAACGTCTCACGCAGCTGTTAAATTCAAAATCCCAACGCCATTTCACTTGTGTTAAGCCGCACTTCATTAGTATATGCCTCCATTCTATCTCGGTTGCTCATCCCCTGTTCCGCTTACAACTCCTGAACGTTCCAATTCCCGTATCCATTTCGACCATCATTCTTCCACAAATAGAACCATCTTACCTCTGATAAAACCCTCATACCATACGCAGTTGAATTTCAGAGAAATTTTTTTAACAAAGAAAGATGGGATGGCTACTAAGGGTAGAGCCGAAAGGGCTTAAATTTTTAGAAGGGTACCCACAGGCAAAAGAATTGCTGAAGAAAGCCAAATGGATTTGTTTTATCCAGAAATTCAAATGCCATAATAAGGAGGTCACGAAAGCCTTTGCAAGGTATTTCAATGACCAGGTGGTAGAGATTGGGACCTAAAATTCATTGTCACCGAGGCCTCAATTTGTTGCAGCTACAGATTTGCCTCGGGAAGGAGAGCGTTGGTTCAAGAACAAAAGTCTGGATGAGCAAGCATGGGGAGTCATATTGCGTAACCCAGGTATGGACATTACTGTGTTTACAAGAGGGATTCCTGTTAATGCACTGAAAGAAGAATGGGCAGGCCTACTATTAATCATTCATAAATTTATTACTTGTGAAGGCTGGTTTGGTACGATGTATATGTATCACACTAGACTCTTGATGAACTTTCTAGAGAAACAAGCTCTTAATTTGCCCTATTTCTTACTATTGAGTTTGAAAAAGATGAGTGCTACAGTCCAAAAGAACATAGGAGATATAGAGCCTCATTTGTACCATCATGGATTAGTGAGAATTCTAGTCGAAGACCAGTTGAAAAGAAACAAAGATACTTGGGAGAGGTTTCTAGTGAGGAACTATTTTCAAGAACAATCCAAATCCCCGGGAAGCATCATACCAAAGGCACCGAGAAAGAGTAGGAGAAAAGGGAAAAGTGTCATAATCCAAGACTCTCCTATTGACAAAGCTGAAGAAACTATTCAAAAAGAAAAGGAGGAAAGAACTAAGGACAAAAAGCAAAGAAAGTTGAAGGGAAAGAGGAACCTACAAGATGTTTATCAATCACCAGAACCTTCTATAGAGGAAGATTATCAAGTGTTATCAGAGAGACTAGTGCATCTCCAACAGCAAGTTGCCACAGCCAAAAAGGAAGAAAAAGGGAAACAAATTATGGAAGAGTAAAGTACTAGTCCATAGTACTTAAGAAGGAGCAGCAGACTCAAAGGAAAGTGGAGGAGAACACAAGTAAAAGGACCCCACTTCATTGACTTGGGTGGGGAAACACCTGAGAAACCTCAAACGGGCCACAGTCCACCTCATCCTCTGCCTGATATTGAAGCCAGCTCGTCTGATGTTGATGAAAGCCCTTCTCGGCCAGAACTAGAAGATAGTCCTCCTCCTCAACGAAATTTTGAAACCAGTCCGAGGCAAACACCTGAAATTGATCCAAAACAGCAAGAGGTATATGACTACCTCGAATCTCTAGAGAAGTTAGCTGCAGGCCCGAGCACACCATCCATTCTTCCTCACATGACACAAGATGCACAGGTTCAAGCTTTGAAACAGGAAGTGTTTGAATTAGAAGTTCTAAAAGCACATCAAACAAGAAAACGAGGCATTAAAAAAGCAAAGGAAAGTGGAAAAAATTATTCATGATAATACCATGTTGGATATGGGATTGTGGCAGAAGAAGAACAAGAAACTAAAGAAGAAGAACAAGAAACTAAAGAAGAAGTGCAAGAAGTTGAGCAGGGAATTAATCAATCTCAAGTTCAGATGTTTGATAAGGAAACCCAAGATGGTAGTAGCACCAAGGAAGAAGAGGAGAGGACTGGATGTCTTAGAAGAGGCTTCAGAATACATAGATTAAAGGGAGATGACTAAATTTTGGTTGCATGAGGACATGCAACACCTTCACAGTGGGGGTATGTTGAGTCCCAAACTTACACCTTCCCTACATCCCTTTTCAGCCTTTTTCTCCAGTTACTTGAACCTCTAAGCTATTAAATCACTGCATAATAGTTTAAAATGAGTATATAAATGGTTTCCTAACTATGTTTTGTGACTGCTATTTGGTTTAGATTTTTGTTCAACCAGCTGCGGAATCTGCCACTTTCCGCAGCCAGAAGCAGTTTCCGCATTCATTTTGTTAAACTGTATGCTACAGGTGTCCATTGAAGAACTTAGCCACATGGGCAAGCTATAAAGGATGTGGACATGGAGCGTGTCCCCTTGGTTCAGCCAAATCATCCATAGAAGCCTGCGGTCAAGGCCGGTCAAACAGTGGTCAACATAAAGAGTTAAGCGGTGGCACGGCTCTATTTTCAGCACGAGGAGGTTTGCGTGGCAAGGTTCTAAGTTTTAGGAGGTGCATTAACACCTAGGGACTGCTCATCGACCGAATCCAACAAACCATCTCTTGGATTTACTGTCCACGGCCACCATACTGCTATAACTCCGGATTTTGTCTTTTACGTGCCTGACCACCTGCGCAGGCCGTGTTAGTTTGTTATGTATTTCTCTACTATAAATAACGCATCTCCATATGCGTATAGCTAGTTAGTTGTTGTGTAAAATTTGACTGTTGTAAGAGCCTTGGAGCCGAGACTTAGTCTCTATTTCATGACTGTTTTGCAATATATGATAAAACGTTGATTCTTGGTTCAAATTCGTGATTGGTTTTGAATGACCGAGGGTGCAGAGGGCCCCTGTACACCAAGGTATTGTAGCTTATGTATAGCTTTATGTTTTCTTTATGCTTTACGCTTTTGATACCATAGATATCTTGCTGTACATATATTAATTTGCTCATGGTTGATGTCATTTGACTGTTCATAACTTCTTTCATGCTTTTATTTGGTTGACAACTAATCAGTGTTTGCATTTCAGGTTCTGATAGGAAGCCCGGGCAGTACATATAGGTTTTGATGACTAATGACATGATGGGATTATCTTGTCCTACTATTGATTTGCTTTATTGATTTTATTTCTAGCATTGTTTATTTCTTAGTTCTGCTTTGATTCATTTACTTTGCTGCAAGTTAGTGATTAGACTATTCATATCATTCTTCAGTTACCAAATGATGAGGGATTGTAAGAGTGAATGTGTAGCTTAATCTTAGTTTTATTTCATGCAACTTAGATATCAAATGGTGAGGGGTCAAAAATGAGTTGATGTGATATGATTAGTTTACTTTACTTTCAGTCTTTCAATTGCTTTGAGTTCATTCTTTTATCTTCTTTATAACAGTAGTAAAGATATTGGGTTCCATAGTCATAGTTCACAGTTTTGTTAATTAGAATTTAGGCACATCTTGATTTCCTCATTGTAAAGTTTGAATACTTTTAGATCGCTTTGAAGTTATTCATTGAATACAATTGTCCACATCTCACACACACCATTTCACATTAGGAAATCAACAAGAAGATAAATCCAAAAACAAACTAAAAAAACTAAAAACGACAAGGAAATAAGAAAATGGTTATCTTGCATAGATAGTGCACTTCACTTCAACAGTTTACGACTCCCGGATTGACAATTCACATAGCAATTTAGAACACACTAAATTGACCAAACACTTATATACAAGGAGATTTTAATTTTTTGGTTCATAAAACCCACTTTTACAATGTTTGGAAAATGACTTTATTTTTTTAACTTTGTTTTTGAGCTTTTTCACTTTATTTGAGCTTGTGATGAATTGAACGACTTGTGTTTTGTTTGTTGTCCAGGGAGTTGGAGCTACTGAGGCTATGGAAAGTGACCAGGGTTGCAGGTGAAGTGATTTACATATGAAGAAAATGTAATTACATGGAATTATACACTAAAAGCTAAAATACTATGTTTTTCCTCAAAACAAAGTTTTGAGGAAAAATACATCTCTGAGCACTTGATTATGAATTTTATTGATACTGGAACCTCCTCATGTGCCTCCTAGTTGTTATTGGACATTTTGAAACCTTTTTTTAATGAAACCCTAATGAAATTCTAGACCTAATGACAATGAAACCCTAGAAAAGACTTTTGCAATCTTTAAGACAAAAAGATGACTGTATCTAATTTTTGATGAATAAACATGAGCCAGTAGGTAAATGACATGAGGGAAACTGTAGGAGAAGACACTACCGTTAGATGATCCATGCTCCTAATGGAATGCAACTGACTGGGTGGGACACCTAATATGCAATGCAACAAGAGGATTTGATCTCTGACAGAGGGATGAAGATACCGACACTAACATTGGCTCCAATGGGGATGGTAGCTCCTTGGAGGTGCCAAGAACTACAGATTTATGGAAAAGCAGGCAGTGCCTTCGTCCATTGGGCTATGGAGTCAATAACTTCGACAAACTGAAACCAAATTATTGACTCAATGACTCAATTTCAGGACTGAATGTGACTCAAAATTGACTCATTTTTAAGACTGAAATTGACAGAAAGACCTGACTCTAACAAACCAAACCAAAACTAAAATCAAACCTCAGCTTTATAGCCTTCACCTCGGGCCCCAAACTAAAGAATGAAAATAGTACACACTTGCAATGGAATTTAAACAAACCGGTATATACAATGATGAGTATGACAACAGAAAACATTTCACAAATAATATCGTTTGAGGAGCTGACCGTTGACCGACCCACCAGGATAGTCTTCACCATTCATCTCTTGCAAAAGGAAAGCATTTTGGCCCCGATATGCAGCAATCTTGTACGGTCCTTTCTAAAGATTTTCAAATTTGCCATGTTTACCTTTCTCTTCGTTCCTTGCATCCCATTTTAGCACTATGTCTCATATTTCAAACCTGTCTGCCTTTGCTTTTCGGTCATATATTCTCTTGATTCTTTCTTGCAACTTGAAAGTGTTTTGAAATACCTCCTATCTAGTTTGCTGCAAATGAATCATTTGATTGATCGTCCACTGCAAACTATCATCTTCGCTGCCTGCTTCTTGTAGAAGTTTGACCACCGGGACTACCAAAGAGGTCGGGAAGACTGTGTCCACACCATACACAAGCTCAAAAGGAGACATGCCTATAGATTTCTTTTGACATACCCTGTTTGCCCAAAGTGCATTGACCAGCTTTTTGTGCCAAATTTCCTTGTTAGTTTCTAGTAGCTTTTTGATAATGTTGACAAGAAATTTATTTGAGGATTCCGCCAATCCATTGCCTTGTGGGTAATAGGCAGTCAAATGCCCCAAAGTGATTTGATACTTATGACAAAATACAATCATTCTTTTCAATTTAAAAGATGTTGCATTGTCAGTGATCAACTTATTGGGACAGCCAAAATGAGACAAAATGTTGTTTTCAAGAAATGAGATAATTACCGAATCGGTGGTCTGCCTTGTAGGAATCACCTCAATCCATTTGGTGAAATAATCCATTGTTGTGAGGATCCACTTATGTTGCGTTGAAGAAGAAGGATGAATTTCACTGATGAAATCCAAACCCCGCTGCTGAAATGGAGCACTTACTTCAATGGGCTTGAGTGGTAAAGGCTGCAACTTCCTCTTACCTTGAAAAATCTGACAGTCGTGGCAGTTGGCCACTATTTTGTACATATTAGCAAAAAGAGTAGGCCAATAATATCCCACTCCCAAGATTTTATTGGCTGTTCTCTTCCAGAAAAGATGGCCTCCACAATCTCCTTTGTGAAAGTCTTCCATAACCTGTTTCGCCTCTTCTTCCACTAAACAATTCAGCAAGACACCACCGGGGTCTTTCCAATAAAGTGCACCATTCACATAAAAAACTTTGCAGCCTTCAATTTGAGTGTACTACTTTTGTTCTTATCCATTCCAGGTGGTGATGACAAATTTTGGAGTACATAAATAATGTCCGAATACGAAGGAGAAAGAAGGAAAATTTCTGATACCTTAGTGGGCAGATTCTCTTCATCTTCCTCAGACATAGCAGGGATTAGATTAATGTCCAGGGTGTGCATATTTGACTCAGCCATTAGTTTAGCCAGCTCCTGTCCTTTTAATGAGCTTTGTTGGTTTGATTTCCACGTCATACTCCAACAAGGCAGCAATCCATTTGCCTCTTCTCCCCTCCGGATCTGTTTGCACTAAGACATCCTTAACATCAGCATTAGGGATATAAGCAAGGACGTGGGAATGAAAAATATAAACTCGAAAATATTTCAATGCCTTTACCAAAGCAAGGGCCTGTTTTTCAATAATATTGTACTTCAATGCCACATCCCTTATGGTTCTGTTGAAAAATGTGATTGGCTTCTCGAGATGGTCTCTTTTCTGCATCAAGACCGCTGCCATAGTATGATCCAATGCAAATGAAAACAAAATAAAACCCTGAGTATAGTCCGGGCTTATCAAAACCGGAGCTGAAGAAAGAGCTAATTTCACCAAATTGAAGGACTTAACTGCTTCCTCAGTCCACCTTACTACACTATCTTTTCTGAGCATGTTTGTGATTTCCCTTAAATGTTCTGCAAGATTGGGCACAAAGCGACGTAAGAAATTTATCTTACCATTGAAGGATTGGATTTCTTTCTTACTTCGTGGAAAATAAATCTTTTGAATGGCCTCCACCCGAGCTGGATCGATGTAGATGCCCTCCTTTGAGATAATATGCCCAAGAAGCTTTCCTTCATCCATGGCAAACAAACTTTTCTTTGGATTGAGAGAGATGCCATATTTCCTACACCGTTGAAACACAATCTTGAAATGATAAAGGTGATCTTCATCTGAATTAGAGAAAATTGTCAAATCATCAAGATAAACAACTAAAAGGTATCTTTTTCATTAGCAAATGCGATATCCATTGCCTACCGAAAGGTTGCACCAGCATTTTTCAATCCAAAAGGCATCTTTACATAATGGAAAATGTTATCACTCACGTTGTTCCCTTTGAATCCCAAGGGAATACGGCCGAGGTAACCACAAACCAATCTTTGGACTGCAGGTCCTAGCCTACCAGCAGTCAGAGAGGGCTCTCTCTTTAGGATTTAGCTTTGTTTAAAGGATTTTAGGCTAGTTATGGAGTTTCTTTGTATTTTGTTTGATTTTTGGTGGGATGGTTGATTTGTTCAAAGCAAAGTTGGCATGCAGAGTATAAGAGTTTCAAACCATTGGGCATGGAGTCATGAAGTAAGGCTGCTGGTGTGCTTTCTTGGTTACAAGGGGACTATAGAGTAGGATAGCTATACACGAAACAACATTCAGGCTAAATAAGAATGGAATGAGGGCTAAGGAATGAGAGGCAATTAAGAATCTCTCCTTCAACTTAACAAAGGGAAGGTGAATGAGCTCTATCTAGGAGCAGTCAAGAATTCCTAGACAACTGTCATACATGTGTGAATTAGGGGAAATATTAGCCATAAGGAATTCATATTTATAGCTAATTTCATAGGAAAACATATAGAAACAACAGAAATTGAGCATAGAGTGCAATTAAGCAAAGTCTAGGCTATTCATTTTTCCTGTTGTTTAGACAATGATACGATAACGGTTAAACATATATAACAAAACAGAACGAAGAAACACTTATTGTTCCATGTAGTAGCACAAGAATTCCAGTCACTCTTCCACCATTTGAACACAACAAACATTCATTCCTCCAATCTTTTTAGCAGTCTTTGATTAAAGAAATTCTCTGGTATACAGTGCGAGTCTTTCATGAAGTGAATTCATCAACCAACCAACCCCAAATACATTCTATGAGGGGGTATATATACAAAAAGGAGATACAAAATATCTAGGGGATGAGTTATTAACTCATAAATTCTTTCACCAACTCCTAAGGAGCGGTTGGCGAAGAAGTAAATGCCAAAGTAAATACAAAAGTAACAGCTGTTCTTTTCTGTCAGAAAATGTTGATTTTTTCATTCATTTGAGTCGGCTGAGGTTGTGTCTTAAAAATCCGCGCTTCTATGGCTTGCCATTCTAGCTCTTTGCTTTGTCATTGATTTGACGCGCTCCGCCTGTTCCTTCTTTCACTTTATCCGGTGCTTACTATTGACCTGTAGCTGACATGGAATTTGAAAATAGCAAAGAGAGCCAAAGACTGATGTCACCTGGGTAAAATGGCCAGCATTGCTTGCCACCAATCTTCAGGAGGAAGCTGATGTCTTTGTATCTTGATGAGTGTCTCATCCACCTCTGTATATTTGTAATAGTTGGGTGGCATCTCAAACAGGTGGTTCACTTCATGCTCCATATAAAATAAGTTTTCCAGCTTATCATAGAGAGTCTGTCCTGTAGGAGGTCCTGCTTGTGCTGAAGAACTTGATGAAGCAGTAAGCTGATTTGTGACATAATTATTGAGCCTAGTTGCATATTGATCACGTGTCAATAACCTTCCAAAGCTGGTCAATAAGCTGGGAAATCCTCTAGTCTGCAGTGCTGCAAGCTTTATTTCAAAATTATCTACATCCTTTTGGATTTCCCAACATCTTGCTTCTAGATTCTGAATACGACTTCTTAAAGTCAACACTTTCTTAGCTTGCTCAGGCATCTTTCCCAATGCTGTTTTGGCTCTCTGAGTTTCAAACCGGGCTTTTCCAATTAGCTCCACATGTTCATACATGGCTTGAATTGACCTCCATTTTCCGGTGATTGACTGATTTATCTTGGCCCACAAAATCTTCTTTATTTCCCTCAGGGTGTTGTCTAAAGCTAGCTCTTGTTCCAAGGCTTTAATTTTGTCATTCAAGGCCTTGGTTTCCCTAGTTTTTTCAGCTACTGTCATTTTAGACTTGTCATACTTTTCTTCAAGATTGGCCAATTTCTCTTTGGCCTCTTTTATCTCTGTAGTCTGAAGCTCAAGTTCCTTGAAAGCTTTCATCATTTCTTCCATGCTCATGCTTGATTCAGATGTTGTTGTAGTTGTTGTTGTTGTTGTTGTTGGGATTGTTGCTGACTGTGTAGGAGGAACAAGGACATTAGCTAGAATTGCTGGAGGTGGGTGGGAGGTTGCCTCTGCCTGCTTGCTCTGGCCTGCTTTTTCTAATTCTTCCTCCATCTGGATTACCCTTTGATTCATTTTCATCAGCAAATCTAATGTATCTCCAGTTTCTTTCTCTTGTATTAATTATGCAGTTTGAGGGTGTTCAGTAGGAGGCAACCTCAATCGCTTTCAAAATGCAGCAATATCATCATCCTTTTTCTTCGTGAGGGCCCTCAGACCCTTAGGGTCCTTAGGATCATGTCCTAGGTCAATAATAATGTCCTCCAATGTTTTAATTCTATTGTCTTTAGCTGTGGAGGACATTCTTTCCAAATCTAACTGAATGTTAGTGTTATTCAATGATTCTTTTAACTCATGAGCCAGTGTGGCCCTGTCTGCTAAAGTAGCATAGACCATCTCACTAGTCTGCTTATGTAGCTCAATTTGGTCCATGGGGTGGATGTCTTTGGCCATGACCTGTAAATTTGTCTTAACATAGTCCGCAGCTGTCTGTGGTTGCTGAACTTTGGGTTTGAAGTGGCTAAAAATCATTTTCTCTACCTTGATATCATATGCTGCCATCAGTCTTTCCTGCTTGGCAGGTGTTGCTTTCAGGAAATGGTCATATAGTTGTATTCTTAGTAGCTCATTTTGACCTTTGATCTCTTTGAAGCTGGCTTTGCCACTAGCTGGTCTTTTGCTTTGTTGTGTCCAGGAAGACACCTTCATGGCATGTTTTCTATCTAGCTCTTGTTGGAAAGAGCTGGTCGGTGTTTGTTTGCTTCCCTCTCTGTCTCTCCTTGGGCTTTCAAGGATTTCTTCATTGATTTCTTCCTCAAACAGAGAATCAACTCTTTGTCTCTTAGGTTCAGGCTGCTGTGTAGATCCACTGGTAGGTGTGGAATCCTCTCTATCACGTTTTCTGCCTCTTTCCTCATGGGCAGGAGTTTGTAAAACTGGCATTTGGGGTGCCTCTGTTTGCTGTGGAGGAGCCTGTTCTTGGGACTGCTCTTTTGAAGTAGCAGGCAGCTCTGTAGTCACCTGTTTTGTATCCATTGGCTCTTTGCCTTTTGTTGTACCTGTTGTTGATGAAGATGGTGCTTGGCCGTGTTGTGCAGCTGTAGCAGTTGATGTGCCCTCTCCAATTTGCTATGGCCACTTGAATGTTACCTGCTCACAAGAATCTAAGTCAAGAGTTTTTTCAAGGTCTTTAACATTTTGTTACATAATTTCCTCCTGAGTGAATTCTTCAACTAAAGTGCCTTGTGCCCACGCGTCTTGATTAGCATAATTTTCAATGTGTGGGATTTTGCAGTGTATATAGGGTGTCAATCTATATTTGACTCTTCTGGCACTAATAAAGCCAAGTAGGTCATAAGGGACCCACCAGAAACTTCTCTTCAACATAAGTTGATCCTTCAGTATTAGGTCAGCATCTTGCCAACCTTCCTTCCTGTTCATGATAAAGGGGCCTAGGCGGTCTCTAAATTTCAGGTGAGCCTTCTTCTTGGTGATGTGAAAATGAGTCAGATCTGAGTTGATACTCTGCCTGTAGTATTCCAAGGAAAATAACCTCATTGGTACATATCTTGGGAGCCTGTAAGGACAAAGCTCACAGCCATAAATGCTGATGACAGTTTGATCCTGATATAGATACCAATCACCTAATTTGTAGCTCATACATAGCTGCAATATCTTCTACATTTCATAATATATTCTAGGAGGAGGAGGTTTCATCAAGAGGCAGGAGATTGGATAAACAAATTGTTCAATAAACTCACAGTAAGAGTATGGAGAATGCTGGACCTGATGGAATACTGATGACCAGAGGACAAAAAATCTTCTTTCTCCTTTTGAATCCAATTTCTTGATGGGAAACTGGAACGTTTCATATTGATAATATAAGAACAAATGGTAAATGTATGAGGAATATTTGAAGATTCCCTCCCTATTTAGCTTTATGAGCTGGTCATCAATTTTGTTTTCTATGAACTTGGCATAGTTATACTTGATAGAAGGAGGTTGCCCTTGGCTAAATGAAGGCAACAGAACTAGCACTATCTCATCCACATGTTCACTCGTTCTGAAACCTAAAACATAGGATATCATATCTACTAGTAACTTGCCAACCTCATTGAAATGGTCATATAGGAATGGAGGTGGCTCCTTAGGTTGGCAGTCTGCCTTCATAAAAGTCTTAGCAATTCTTTCAATCTTGGGAGCAAGGAAAGAGGAGGCATCATCCAGTAAGTGCTTCATGGAGAAAGGATATAATAGCTGCATTTGCTTGAAATTTAACATCTGGTTGATGGAGTCAGGAGTGATATAAAAAAGTATGTTCCCAGATGGAGACTTGACAGCTCTCTGATTTGGTTCATAATTTGCAGAACACAGGTGAATAATCTTTGGAAAAACATTGACAGAGGGGAGGAAATAATGTGGTAAATTGGACTCCCATATTCCATACATGTCAGAGTTGCTAAGAAAATTGTTTCTTAGCTGGCAATAGGTATGCAAATGATTCTTGTTCCCAACTAGGTTTTGAATAAGATAATCATTGTCAGCCAGGGTCATTTCTTCAAGCTCTTTGTTTGGTGAATTGATGGGAGGGATGTCTAGAGCCGATCGAGTGGCCATTTTGAACTTTTATGTGCTTGCACTTGGAGTGAATATTAGTGAGGAAATAGACTAAGGACAATCACTTTTAAGTATTTGCAAAGTAGCTGGAAAATGAGTTTGAACTGAGGAAATAGTCTTCAATGTCTGTAGCTTATCAAAAGGAGGCCAATTCGCAGAATTCGAGTAAGCTTTTCCTCTCTTTGATAATTTCACTGGGTTGATAGACTGTGTGGGTAAGCTACTGAGGAAATAGGGATGATTTCTGAGCTGAATGTGGGATTTTTATAGAGGATTATGGTAATAGGGGGCAATGCACGGCCATATGAAGCTTCCGCCAGCAATATGAACCTTTAAACCATATTTTGACGATGAGATTTGTAAGTGGGCGCGGGATCATAGAGCGTTCTTCAGACAGAGAATTGATTGGAGAATTTCAGGCATCATTCAGGTGCTTTAATGTCTTCAGTTCGGTAATTTGTAGAGTTTTATGCAAATGAAATACTGAAAACGGTGAAACAGGTGCAAATAAGTGAACTTGGGCAAATACCTGGTTTTAATGGCGCCAAGGGTGGATGAGCTGGTACAATGGAAAGCTATGGAGTTGAATTGCAGGTTGCGGCAGCTTGGCTGGTCGAGTCCGAGATTTGGGAGCGAAAACGGTCATGAGAGTGAATGAGAGTTTACAAATGGACTGATAGAAATGAAATAAAACGGTCGTTTTGCACGCTTTTTATGCAAAAATGACATTTTCCGCTTTGGTCCCTTCACGGGGTGACGTCAGCATGACGTCATCGGCTGGTCCCAAGTACGGATGGGTGTCGTGGCACCTAACAGGACGGTGACGCGGCAAAGACACGGTGGCAGGGCACAGGCAGAAAAGGGATGAGGTGGCATTTACGTGCAAAGTATCGGTGGAGCGGAGATGACGTCAGGGGAAGACGTGGCGCTGACGTCACACATGGGAGGCAGTTTCTGGTTTGTATTGCACCGCTTTTGCGTAGAAGCAGTTTCCGAGGAGGGGGCTCCGCCACAGCCAGGAGGGCGACGCGTGGCGGGAGTACGATGGAAATACCGCCCATCTCCCAGACGCTAACCCTCGGCACATCGGGGTAGGAAAAGACCCGCCCACCGTAGATCTTAGGGCGCACCAGATCTAACGGCCGACGGGAAAGGTAATACGACAGAAGGTTAGGGACGGGGCCCGCATGCTGTTTAACATTTATTTATTCATGCGGCGGGGGTAAACATTAGAAATGCGGGTTTATGGGGTTAGGATTAAAGGGAAATGGTTGTTAGTTTAACCAGGGGTCAAGCTAACTCCAGGTTAGAACATGGAAGGGTTAACAGTAGCCCCAGATGGACCATTATTTCCCCGACTTAAGAAATATGGCTATAGTGCCAAGGGGTAGGGATCTTATTATGTTTTGGGATTTTATATAGTTTCTCGTAGAATAGGGGGAAGGGAAATGATTTAGGGAGCTAGATAATAGGGTTAGATGTTAATATGGATTGAAAAGGAAATGGATATATACTAAGTTTATAGAATGGAAACTTAAGTATAGGGAAATGAATGGATTGTGTAAAGATTAATTTTACACAAGAAATGTGGCTTCTTTTCACTAAGTCAACTCAGATGTCAACTTGTTTTCTTAACCAGAATGGAGTGAAAATGGACTTTTTGGGCAGATCCCAAGGTCCTTGAGGGGATGTTAGTGAATGATTTCTGAGGGGATGAAGGGGGAGTTAGACATGCTTCCAAACCTTTCCATCAAACAATTGCCACGGTACTCCTGCTTTCTAATGAGATGAGCTTTCTTTGTTTAGGTCAAAACTAAAGATGATCTTGCTTCTGCAACCCCAGGCTACCTATCCAGCCTAATACACCTAGCATTTTTTGTTTCTTCAGGAAGGGTGCACTTAGACCTGCAGACCCTGATTGCCTTTTTCTTTTATAACTGCCCTCCTATCTAAAAACTACCCTTATTTCTTCCAAGGGCCCAGATTAAGCAGTTGGGCTCCTTAATTCTCTACCTAGCTAATAATCTTCCAATTTTAAACAGTTTGGACTGATTTTATTTCTCTATTTTCTAAAACAAGCAATTTAAACCTAGGGAGGCCAAGATTAAGCTGTTTGGCCCTCCCTTAACTGTGAAATTCTTCAAAAATGGAACTTTTGCAGCATGAAAAGGATGAACATTTTTGGCACTTCCACTGTCAATCATGAAAAATGAAACCTATTGGTATAGGAAGCTAACAGTGGCTCCACTTGGGGGTGGCCTTTCCTTGTGAAAGGCCAAGAACAGCAGGTCAGATTGCCTTAATCTCTTAGTTGTTGCTGTACTCTGAAATTTTTCTTCTTCTCAATGCCTTTGACTGAATTCTTATAAGCTGATATGCAGTATCTTTTTGAGCTGATTTGCAAAGAAATTACAACTCTGCTTGCCTTTTGGGTGCTTGTGGTCATACTGAAATTTGCTTGGGCACTTCTTTTTGGAATTATTTCAAACAATAAAGATCTAAAATGGAGCTTTCTTTGATCTTTCCTTCAAAATTTGTTGTGTTATTCCCTCTTATCGGCCTGCTATAAAAGCGAAAACAAAGTGCTGGAAATATAAAATATTAATGTACAAATAATATACAAAGCTACGTTGTATCTAGACGGGATCATGATAATGCTTCAACATGCGGCCATTAACAGGGCCTTCCTCAGCTGTGCTGCCATCCAAACCTTTCAGAAAATATGTGGTGTTACCCTGAACAACAGAAATAATAAAGGGGCCTCTCCAAAGGAAATCGAACTTGTCGTGCTTTCCTTTGTCCTCCCTTCTTGAATCCCATCTTAAGACTTTGCTGCCCATGAAGAAATCTTCAGCCTTTGTTCTTTTGTCAAACATTTTCTTGAGCTTCTCTTGTAAAACTTGAGCTCTGCCATACACTTGCTCTCTTGTTTGCTGCAAATGAATGGTTTGGTTTATCCTCCTTTGGATATCATTGGGTTCAGCTTGAATCTCTTGCAGCAGCTTGATAACATGGATTCCCAAAGAAGAAGGAAAATTGGCCTCCATGCCATAGACTAACTCATATGGGCTCATCCCAATGGATCTCTTGGTTGTCAATCTATCAGCCCATAGTGCATTTGTGAGCTTTTTGTGCCAATTGTTTTTATTTTCCTCTAAGACTTTCTTGATGATATTGATTAGGCTTTTGTTGGATGACTCGGCTAGGCCATTACCTTGAGGGTAATAGGCTGTGGAGTGACCAAAGGTGATGTGAAATTTATGGAAAAAATTGATCATTCTTTTGGATTTGAAAGCAACAGTGTTGTCTGTGATGATTTTTTCAAGGCAGCCAAATCTGGAGAGAATATTGTTTTCAAGGAATTGGATAATGGTGGATTCATTGGCTTGCCTACATGGGATGGCTTCAATCCACTTGGTGAAATAGTCTGTGGCTGTTAGAATCCACTTATGCTGGCCTGAGGATGATGGGTGGATTTCTCCAATGAAGTCAAGACCCCATTGTTGAAAAGGTTTCTTGGTTGAAATGGGCTTAAGGGGCAAGGGTAGAAGCTTTCTTTTTCCTTCAAAGATTTGGAATTTGTGGCATGAAACCGCAAACTTTTTGACATCTGCAAACAATGAGGGCCAATAGAAACCAGCCCTTAATATCTTATCAGCAGTGGATTTCCAATATAGATGCCCTCCACAGTCCCCTGCATGGAATTCTTTCATAACACTGTCAGTTTCATTTACATTTAAACAATTCAACAAAATTCCTTCATGATTTTTCCAAAACAGGGCACCATCTAAGACACAAAACTTTGATGCTTTCATTTTTAAAAATCTCTTCTTGGTTCTGGACAACCCTAGGGGAGCACACAAGTTTAACAATATAAAACAAATATCAGCATACCATGGGGATTGCAAAAAATCTTCAATGATCTGTGGAGTCGCCAGCTCCTTTTCATTGTCCAGTTCATTTATATCTAAGGCTTGAAAATTGGTTTCGGACATCAGTTTGGCTAAGCCTTGTCCCTTTATAAGCTTGGTGGGTTTTATCTCAATGTCATACTCCAGGATATTGGCAATCCATTTTCCTCTTTTGCCTTCTAGCCCCTCTTGAGTTAATATGTCTTTTACAACAGCGCTTGGCACATAAGCAATCACATGGGAGTATAAAATGTAAATTCTGAAGTCTTTGATGGCCTTAACAAGGGCATAGGCCTGCTTTTCCATGATTTGGTACTTCAAGGGGGCATCCTTAAGGGCTCGGCTGAAAAAAGCAATGGGCTTTTCATTTCCCTGGTCATCTTTTTGTAAGAGGATAGCGACTATGGAATGTTCAAATGCAAATGAAAAAATGATGAAATCCTTATCAAATTGTGGACTTGTGAGGACTGGTGCTTGTGTTAATGCAGTTTTTATGCCCTCAAAGGTTTGCTTGGCTTCTAAAGTCCATTTTACCTTGGAATCTTTCTTGAGCATATTGCTTAGCAGCCTTATCAGTTCAGCCAAGTTTGGGATAAATCTCCTTAGGAAATTGATCTTTCCCAAGAAAGCTTGCAATTCTTTGATGTTTCTTAGATAAGGGATTTGTAGAATGGCTTGAATTCTTTCGAGATCAATTCTAATCCCATCTTTAGAAATGATATGGCCAAGAAGTTTGCCTTCTTCTAGACCAAATAGGGATTTCTTAGGGTTTAAAGATATGCCATATTTTCTACAAGTTAGGAATATTTGCCTTAGGTGCTTTAGGTGCTCTTGATCGGATTTTGAGAAAGGGGTAAGGTCATCAAGGTAGACAACCAAGAAATCATGGATTTCCTTGGAAAAAGCAATGTCCATGGCCCTTTGAAAGGTTGCACCTACATTTTTGAGTCCAAAAGGCATTTTAACATATTTGAAGGTTCCCCAGGGTGTTGTAAAGGTTGTCTTGTCTTGGTCATCAGGGTGAACTAATATCTGATTGAAACCTGAGAAGCCATGGAGTAATGAAATTCTTGAGGACCCCACTACTCTCTATAGAATATGGTCCATTTTGGGCAAAGGATAGTGGTCTTTTAGAGAGACTTGGTTTAAGTTTCTTAGGTCTACACACAGTCTGATCTCACTTGATTTTTTCCTAGTGTGAACCAGATTGGATACCCATTCAGAAAATCCGATGGGTGCTATGATACCTACTTCAAACATTTTCTTCACTTCATTTTCAATGAGGGGAAGAAGCATAGGTTTAATTCTTCTAAGTTTCTGCTTAAATTATTTTTGGTTTGGTTTTAAGGGAATAGTATGTTGAATAACTGAGGTGTCATAGGATTTTAATTCCTCATAACTCCAAGCAAATACATCTTGGAACTCTTTGAACAGATCCACATAATTTGTTTTTTTATCAGGTGGCAGATTTTTGGACAATTTAATGACTTTTGGCTTCTCTGCTGTCCCAATATTGCAGTCTTCAATTGCAGTATTTGAGGGTTGCATTTTTGGCTTTTTGGGGATGTCATTTGCATCAAACATGTCTTCTAATGGAGTTAGGCCAGCAGGCAGAAAGTTGTCTTTTAAATCAATGAATTCGGCCTCTGTTTTGGCTATTTCCTCCAAATGCATCTGTTTCAGCTCTTCTATATTTTTCTGGTCAAAGATAGTTGGGAACAATATCTGTTTTGCTGCTTTAGTTGTTGGAGTTTGCTAACTTTGGATTACTGTTTGTTGTTGTTGGTCATCCATGACATCCTCATCTATATTTATGCCTGAAAACTCCTGCTGTAAGGTGAGGAAATTATTAATTTGTACATCATTTTCAAACACTTGCCAGTCTTTGATGTTGTCAGGGACAGTCGGCCTATGTTTTATGTCAGCAGTGAAATGGTGATTGGGCCCAAAAGGCAACTTGCAGGTGCTAGCAAAGGTGGCTAGGCTGTGCGCATGTATGTTATGGTTTCTGGAAATCTTAGCAAGCTGGAATTCGGTGAAGGAATTGAGTATGTCTGTGGCAGCAGACCTATAAGCTCTTAACCTATTGTCATTGGTGACAAAGTTGCCTTTCATCTGTTGTATGATCAGGTCAGAGTCTCCTAGAATTGAGATTCTTGTGGCTCCCAGGGATTTGATCAGTTTAAGGCCTAAGAGGAGGGCTTTGTATTCTGCCATATTGTTGGTACATCTGAAATTCAGTCTATAGGCATGACCCTCTGCATGGTTGTTATGTGTATTGTGAATCCACACTCCTGCCCCTGCTCCTAACTTATTAACTGAACCATCAAACTCTAAATACCATGTGATTTCTTGCTTGTGGCCAGTATCAAGAGTTTCAGTCATTTTAGGATCGGGCGGACCTAAGTTTTGTATTTGAGGAATTTGTTCTTGAATACTAGTTGTACTGTTTGTTTTGACACTCTCATGAGTATGGGTAACCAATTTTTCATTCATGTTTATCTCCTGTTCTAAAGCCAAAGGCTTATTATCAGTTGGAGGAGATCTTTCATCATTAAATAAAATAAAAGAGTCCATATCAAAATGGATTGAGTAAATGGGGAAGTTTTGAGGCTTTTCATCACTACTCACCACATATTTCATCAAAGTTTCTCTGTACAGTCTCTTTAGTTGCCCAAAGACTGAAATAGTGGCATAGGACATGTCTAATTGCAAAGATCCCTGGAGTTTGGCCCCCCAAGATCTTGATAACAACATGCCATACTTTGGTGGAATGTCAGCTACCACCACATCCATCAAGATTGTTTTGTTTGGGTACTGGACTAAAGAGACACACAAATCTTTCATTAGGCCTAAACAATTGACCTGACTGGAATCAAATGAGAATAAATCTTTATATGGTCTTGTGATATCCAAATTTAGTTTCTCCATTACAGATTTGGGCATTAGGTTGTGTGAAGCTCCTGAATCAAACATTGCATTGTGTAAGACTTTATCATGGATATGTAGACTGACATAAAAGGGTAGGGAACCCCCATTTATTGTTTTTCCATCGACTTCTCGACCAAAAAGTAACTCAGGTGTATCATCTAAGACATTAACATCGTCCCTATTCTCTGGTATTTGCAACAACCTTTTGATTTGCTGTTTGTATACATCATGTTTAGCGAGCTCAGAGAGAGGGATAGATATTTTTAACTTGGATATTTTAGCCTCTAAATCAAATGGTTTTTCTGATTGGGTTTTAGTATTGTAACTGGCAGATTTTCCTTTTTCAACTGTTTTTTTAGTAATTTTCTCTTGATTATCAGTGTAGTCCTGGAGTATTTCTGTCTTGGAAGCATTTTGAGGGGTGTTGTTTGAATTCTCTTTTAAGGAAGAGGATACTAATGGTTGTTTGTTTGAGGGGTGTATCTCTATTATATCTTATACTATCACTTCCTTTGGGTTTTGGGCTTTTCCATCAGCAGGTTCTATTAAGGCAACTTTTTCTTTTGTTTCCTTTGGCTGTTTAGTATCCTTTGTTTTGACAGGTTCTGGCACGTCTATGGTCCTACTTCTCAACTTGTATTGCTTGTGAACTTCATATACAACTGCATCATAACCTTCTCTGAAGTCAAATGACTCACTGGATTTGGTTTGAAATTGTTTAAATTCTTGGGCTTCTTGGTCATCTTGAGTTAGAAAGACCTGCTGTTCACTATCTAGACCCATCAGGTTGATGTGGGGGTCCTCTATTGGTTCATTAGAGGTTGAGATCTCTGCATAATTTTCTTGAAATGGGGGTCTGATATTCTGATTAGGACCAGTGCTTCCAGCATTTTGGTTCAGATTTTTTCTAAAATTAGGATTCCTAGCTGTATTACTCATTTTCCCTTCCCAGGATGATTTTCTTTCAATGGTCTCTACCCGGTCTCCTAGTCTATCCATACCTTTGATGATTGCATCTAATTTTTGCTCAAATGTTGAAGGTTCTTCTTTGAATTTCATTCTTCTTTCTGTTCTCGCTCGATTTCGTTTGGCAATCAAGTTTGCTTCCACACTAACAACGATATTCTACATGTCTGCTAAGTTTAATGGGGCTCTTTCGCTTAATTGATATGCCATGTCTGATTCAAATCCATCAGGGAATTTGATCAAGGCCAAGTCAGGTGGGGGTCTAAGGTTTTGTGGTATGGCATTGTATGTATTTTTAAACATAGCACAATAATCTTGAACAGTCTCTTGTGGGCCCCTTTTTAAATTGTCATACTTAGTTAATATATGTAAAGGGTCTTTCTTCTTTTCCCATCTGTTTAAGAAGACTTGATATAGGGCCTCGAGATCAGCTATAGAATTTGCAGTAAGAGACCTAAACTAGGTCCTTACATCACCAGATAGACTTTGAACAAAGATCTTCATCCTTACTCCCTCATCATTAATTTCATAATTTTCAAAATATTCATGCATCTTCTTGGTGTGCATTTGGGCCGTATAGGAACCAACACCATCAAAATAAGTGATCTTACTTTGATAATCCTGAGGCATAGCCCCTGGATTTGCAGGTAATTGCAAGGGAGCATATCTATTGGCCATATTTGCAGGAACAAATGGGACAGCAAGAATAAGTGAAACAAGTGGAACAACAACAAAAAAAGTGGTACTGGGAGTAGTATTCGCAGTAAATGGAGGGGTGGAAGAGGCGCTTGGAGGGGTAGATGATGAACTTGGGGAAACAGGGTTTGAACGAAATAAAACTTTGATAGGGGTTGGAACACCGCTTGGCTGAACTATTTCAGGACTAGAACTAGCAAAGTGTTCTTGTTGCCCTTGTTTCCTAAGGAACTTAGGAATTAGATTGGGATTTTCAAAAACAGCTGAGGAATTTGGGTCAGGATTTGACCTTGTGTAACGGGTCTTTCTCTTTGGAGCCAGCTTCTGAACCTCTTTTTTGGTGTTTTCTAGGAATAGCTGTGGTTTTTAGAAAGAGACTAATCAAATTTTGGAACAGCTGTTTGGAACTTAAGATTGGATAAAAATTGACTGAAGCAACTTTTATATACTCCTGCAAATGCAAAGCAAAAGCAGTTTCCAAGGCTTCCTGGCTGTCATTCAGATTTTATCTTCAGTATTAAGGAGTAGACAGCAGTTGGAAAATTAGTTCGAGTTCCCCAGTGGAGTCGCCATTATGTTATCACTCAGGTTGTTCCCTTTGACTCCCAAGGGAATACGGCCGAGGTAACCACAAACCATTCTTTGGACTGCAGGTCCTAGCCTACCAGCAGTCAGAGAGGGCTCTCTCTTTAGGATTTAGCTTTGTTTAAAGGATTTTAGGCCAGTTATGGAGTTTCTTTGTATTTTGTTTGAGTTTTGGTGGGATGGTTGATTTGTTCAAATCAAAGTTGGCATGCAAAGTATAAGAGTTTCAAACCATTGGGCATGGAGTCATGAAGTAAGGCTACTGGTGTGCTTTCTTGGTTACAAGGGGACTATAGAGTAGGATAGCTATACATGAAACAACATTCAGGCTAAATAAGAATGGAATGAGGGATAAGGAATGAGAGGCAATTAAGAATCTCTCCTTCAACTTAACAGAGGGAAGGTGAATGAGCTCTATCTAGGAGCAGTCAAGGATTCCTAGACAACTGTCATACATGTGTGAATTAGGGGAAATATGAGCCATAAGGAATTCATATTTATAGCTAATTTCAGAGGAAAACATATCAAAACAACAGAAATTGAGCATAGAGTGCAATTAAGCAAAGTCTAGGCTATTAATTATTCCTGTTATTTAGACAATGATACGATAACGGTTAAACATATATAATGAAACAGAACAAAGAAACACTTATTGTTCCATGTAGTAGCACAAGAATTCCACAGTCACTCTTCAACCATTTGAACACAGCAAACAGTCATTCCTCCAATCTTTTCAGCAGTCTTTGATTAAAGAAATTCTCTGGTATACAGTGCGAGTCTTTCATGAAGTGAATTCATCAACCAACCAACCCCAATACATTCTATGAGGGGATATATATACAAAAAGGAGATACAAAATATCTAGGGGATGAGTTATTAACTCATAAATTCTTTCACCAACTCCTAAGGAGCGGTTGGCGAAGAAGTAAATGCCGAAGTAAATACAAAAGTAACAGCTGTTCTTTTCTGTCATAAAATGTTGATTTTTTCGTTCATTTGGGTCGGTTGAGGCCGTGTCTTCAAAATCTGCTTCTATGGCTTATTGTTCTAGCTCTTTGCTTTGTCATTGATTTGACGCGCTCCGCCTGTTCCTTCTTGCGCTTTATCCGGTGCTTACTATTGACTTGTAGCTGACATGGAATTTGAAAATAGCAAAAAGAGCCAAAGACTGATGTCATCTGGGTAAAATGGCCAACATTTCTTGCCACCAATCTTCAGGAGGAAGCTGATGTCTTTGTATCTTGATGAAAGTCTCATCCGCCTCTGTATATTTGTAATAGTTGGGTGGCATCTCAAACAGGTGGTTCACTTCATGCTCCATATAAAATAAGTTTTCCAGCTTATCATAGAGAGTCTGTCCTGTAGGAGGTCCTGCTTGTGTTGAAGAACTTGATGAAGCAGTAAGCTGATTTGTGACATAATTATTGAGCCTAGTTGTAAATTGGTCAAGTGTCAATAACCTTCCGGAGTTGTTCAATAAGCTGGGCAATCCTCTAGTCTGCAGTGCTGCAAGCTTTATTTCAAAATTATCTACATCCTTTTGGATTTCCCGACATCTTGCTTCTAGAGTCTGAATAAGACTTCTTAAAGTCAGCACTTTCTTGGCTGTCAATATGACATATGTTCTGTTCATAATCTGTAATGCTGCCAATTCTTCCCTGGTTTGATGATTTAAGAAGTTGATCATTTTGTTGGCTTGCTCAGGCATGTTTCCCAATGTTGTTTTGGCTCTCTGAGTTTCAAACCGGGCTTTGCCAATTAGCTCCACCTGTTCATACATGGCTTGAATTGACCTCCATTGGCCGGTGATTGACTGATTTATCTTGGCCCACAAAATCTTCTTTATTTCCCTTACGGTTTTGTCTAAAGCTAGCTCTTGTTCCAAGGCTTTAATTTTGTCATTCAAGGCCTTGGTTTCCTTGGTTTTTTCAGCTACTGTCATTTTAGACTTGTCATACTTTCTTCAAGATTGGCCAATTTATCTTTGGCCTCTTTTATCTTTGTAGTCTGAAACTCAAGTTCCTTGACAAATTTCATCATTTCTTCCATGCTTATGCTTGATTCAGATGCTGTTGTAGTTGTTGCTGATGTTGTTGCTGGGATTGCTGCTGACTGTGTAGGAGGAACAGGGACATTAGCTAGAATTGTTGGAGGTGTGTGGGAGGTTGCCTCTGCCTGCTTGCTCTGGCCTGCTTTTTCTAATTCTTCCTCCATCTAGATTACCCTTTGATTCATTTTCATCAGCAAATCTAATGTATCTCCAGTTTCTTTCTCTTGTATTAATTCTGCAGTTTGAGGTTGTTCAGTTGGAGGTAACCTCAATCGCTTTCTCAATGCAGCAATATCATCATCCTTTTTCTTCATGAGGGCCCTCACATCCTTAGGGTCCTTAGGATCATGTCCTAGGTCAATAATAATGTCCTCCAATGTTTTAATTTTGTTGTCTTTAGCTGTGGAGGACATTCTTTCCAAATCTAATTGAATGTTAGTGTTCTTCAATGATTCTTTTAACTCATGAGCCAGTGTGGCCCTGTCTGCTAAAGTAGCATAGACCATCTCACCGGTTTGCTTATGTAGCTCAATTTGGTCCATGGGGTGGATGTCTTTGGCCATGACTTGCAAATTTTTCCTGACATAGTCTGCAGCTGTCTGTGGCTGCTGAACTTTGGGTTTGAAGTGGCTAAAAATCATTATCTCTTCCTTGATATCATATGCTGCCATCATTCTTTCCTGTTTGGCAGGTGTTTCTTTTAGGAAATGGTCATATAGTTGTATTCTTAGTAGCTCATTTTGAGCTTTGATCTCTTTGAAGTTGGCTTTGCCACTAGCTGGTCTTTTGCTTTGTTGTGTGGAGGAAGACACGTCCATGGCATGTTGTCTGTCTAGCTCTTGCTGGAAAGAGTTGGTCGGTGTTTGTCTGCTTCCCTCTCTGTCTCTCCTTGGGATTTCAAGGATTTCTTCACTAATTTCTTCCTCAAATGGAGAATCAACTCTTTGCCTCTTAGGTTCAGGCTACTGTGTAGATCCACTAGCAGGTGTGGAATCCTCTCTGTCACGTTTTCTTCCTCTTTCCTCATGGGCAGGAGTCTGTAAAACTGGCATTTGGGGTGCCTCTGTTTGCTGTGGAGGAGCCTGTTCTTGGGACTGCTCTTTTGAAGTAGCAGGCAGCTCTGTAGTCACCTGTTATGTATCCATTGGCTCTTTTCCTTTTGTTGTACCTGTTGTTGATGAAGATGGTGCTTGGTCGTGTTTTGCAGCTGCAGCAGTAGATGTGCCCTCTCCAATTTGGTGTGGCCACTTGAATGTTACCTGCTCACAAGAATCTAAGTCAAGATATTTTTCAAGGTCTTTAACATTTTGTTCCATAATTTCCTCCTGAGTGAATTCTTCAACTAAAGTTCCTTGTGCCCACATGTCTTGATTAACATAATTTTCAATGTGTGGGATTTTGCAGTGTATATAGGGTGTCAATCTATATTTGACTCTTATAGCACTAATAAAGCCAAGTGGGTCATAAGGAACCCACCAGAAACTTCTCTTCAACATAAGTTGATCCTTCAGTATTAGGTTAGCATCTTTCCAACCTTCCTTCCTGTTCATGATAAAGGGGCCTAGGCGGTCTGTAAATTTTAGGCGAGCCTTCTTCTTGGTGCTGTGAAAATGAGTCAGATATGAATTGATAATCTTCCTGTAGTATTCCAAGGCAAATAACCTCATTGGTACATATCTTGGGAGCCTGTAAGGACGAAGCTCACAGCCATAAATTCTGATGACAGTGTGATCCTGATATAGATACCAATCACCTAACTTTTAGCTCTTAGATAGCTGCAATATCTTCTTCATTTCATAAGATATTCTAGGAGGAGGAGCTTTCATCAAGAGGGAGGAGACTGGATAAAAAAACTGGTCAATAAACTCATAGTAAGAGTATGGAGAATGCTAGACCTGATGGAATACTGATGACTAGAGGACAACAGATCTTCTTTCTCCTTTTGAATCCAATTTCTTGATGGGAAACTGGAAGCTTTCAGATTGATAATATAAGAACAAATGGTAGATGTATGAGGAATATTTGAAGATTCCCTCCCTATTTAGCTTTATGAGTTGGTCATGAATTTTGTTTGCTATGAACTTGGCATAGTTATACTTGATAGAAGGAGGTTGCCCTTGGCTGAATGAAGACAACAAAACCAGCACTGTCTCATCCACATGTTCACTCGTTCTGAAACCTAACACATAGGATATCATATCTACTAGTAACTTGCCAACCTCATTGAAATTGTCATATAGGAATGGAGGTGGCTCCTTAGGTTGGCAGTCTGCCTTCATAAACGTCTTCGCAATTCTTTCAATCTTGGGAGCAAGGAAATAGGAGGCATCGTCTAGTAAGTGCTTCATGGAGAAATGATATAATAGTTGTGTTTTCTTGAAATTTAACATCTGGTTGATGGAGTCAGGAGTGATATAAAAAAGTATGTTCCCAGATGGAGACTTGACAAATCTCTGATTTGGTTCATAATTTGCAGCACATAGGTGAATAATCTCTGGAAAAACATTGACAGAGGGGAGGAAATAATGTGGTAAATTGGACTCCCATATTCCATACATGTCAGAGTTGCCAAGAAAACTGTTTCTTAGCTAGCAATAGGTATGCAAATGATTCTTGTTCCCAACTAGGTCTTGAATAAGATAATCATTGTCAGCCAGGGCCATTGCTTCAAGCTCTTTGTTTGGTGAATTGATGGGAGGGATGTCTAGAGCCGATGGAGTGGCCATTTTGAACTTTTCTGTGCTTTCACTTAGAGTGAAGATTAGTGAGGAAACAAACTAAGGACAATCACTTTTGAGTATTTGCAAAGTAGCTGGAAAATGAGTTTGAACTGAGGCAGTAGTCTTCAATGTCTGTAGCTTATCAAAAGGAGGCCAATTCGCAGAATTCGAGTAAGCTTTTCCTCTCTTTGATAATTTCACTGGGTCGATAGACTGTGTGGGTAATCTACTGAGGAAACAGGGATGATTTCTGAGCTGAATGTGGGATTTTTACAGAGGATTATGGTAACAGGGGAAATGCACGGCCATATGAGGCTTCCGCCAGCAATATGAACCTTTAAACCATATTTTGACAGTGAGATTTGTAAGTGGGCGGGGGTTCATAGAGCTTTCTTCAGACAGAACGTTGATTGTAGAATTTCGGGCATCATTTAGGTGCTTTAATGTCTTAAGTTCGGTAATTTGCAGAGTTTTATGCAAATGAAATACAGAAAACGGTGAAACAGGGGCAAATAGGTGAACTTGGGCAAATACCTGGTTTCAACGGTGCCAAGGGTGGACGAGCTGGTACAATGGCAAGCTATGGAGTCAAATTGGAGGTTGCAGTAGCTTGGCTGGTCGAGTCCGAGCTTTGGGAGCGAAAATGGTCATGAGAGTGAATGAGAGTTTACAAATGGACTGATAGAAATGAAATAAAATGGTCATTTTGCGCACTTTTCATGCAAAAATGACATTTGGCGCTTTTGGTGCTTTCACGGGGTGACGTCAGCATGATGTCATTGGCGGGTCCCAGGTATGGATGGGTGTCATGGCACCTGACGGGACGGTGACGCGGCAACGACACGGTGGCAGGGTGCAAGCAGAAAGGGGATGAGGTGGCGGTTACGTGGCAAAGTATCGACGGAGCGGAGATGATTTTAGGGGAAGACGTGGCGCCGACGTCACACAGGGGAGGCGGTTTCTAGTTTCTATCGCACCGCTTTTGCGCAGAAGCGGTTTCGAAGGTGGGGGCTCCGCCACAGCCGGGAGGAAGACGCGTGGCAGGAGTACAGTGGAAAAACCACCCATCTCCCGGACGCTAACCCTCGGCACATCGGTGCAGGAAAAGACCCGCCCACCGTAGATCTTAGGGCGCACCAGATCTAACGGTCGACAGGACAGGTAAGATGGCGGAAGGTTAGGGATGGCGACTATGGAATGTTCAAATGCAAATGAAAAAATGATGAAATCCTTATCAAATTGTGGACTTGTGAGGACTGGTTCTTGTGTTAATGCAGTTTTTATGCCCTCAAAGGTTTGCTTGGCTTCTAAAGTCCATTTTACCTTGGAATCTTTCTTGAGCATATTACTTAGCAGCCTTATCAGTTCAGCCAAGTTTGGGATAAATCTCCTTAGGAAATTGATCTTTCCCAAAAAAGCTTGCAATTCTTTGATGTTTCTTAGATAAGGGATTTGTAGAATGGCTTGAATTCTTTCGAGATCAATTCTAATCCCATCTTTACAAATGATATGGCCAAGAAGTTTGCCTTCTTCTAGACCAAATAGGGATTTCTTAGGGTTTAAAGATATGCCATATTTTCTACAAGTTAGGAATATTTGCCTTAGGTGCTTTAGGTGCTCTTGATTGGATTTTGAGAAAGGGGTAAGGTCATCAAGGTAGACAACTAGACAACCAAGAAATCATGGATTTCCTTGGAAAAAGCAATGTCCATGGCCCTTTGAAAGGTTGCACCTATATTTTTGAGTCCAAAAGGCATTTTAACATATTTGAAGGTTCCCTAGGGTGTTGTAAAGGTTGTCTTGTCTTGGTCATCAGGGTGAACTAATATCTGATTGAAACCTGAGAAGCCATGGAGTAATGAAATTCTTGAGGACCCCACTACTCTCTATAGAATATGGTCCATTTTGGGCAAAGGATAGTGGTCTTTTAGAGAGACTTGGTTTAAGTTTCTTAGGTCTACACACAGTCTGATCTCACTTGATTTTTTCCTAGTGGGAACCAGATTGGATACCCATTCAAAAAATCCGATGGGTGCTATGATACCTGCTTCAAACATTTTCTTCACTTCATTTTCAATGAGGGGAAGAAGCATAGGGTTAATTCTTCTAAGTTTCTGCTTAAATTGTTTTTGGTTTGGTTTTAAGGGAATAGTATGTTGAATAACTGAGGTGTCATAGGATTTTAAGTCCTCATAACTCCAAGCAAATACATCTTGGAACTCTTTGAACAGATCCACATAATTTGTTTTTTTATCAGGTGGCAGATTTTTGGACAATTTAATGACTTTGGGCTTCTCTGTTGTCCCAATATTGCAGTCTTCAATTGCAGTATTTGAGGGTTGCATTTTTGGCTTTTTGGGGATGTCATTTGCATCAAACATGTCTTCTAATGGAGTTAGGCCAGCAGGCAGAAAGTTGTCTTTTAAATCAATGATTTCGGCCTCTGTTTTGGCTATTTCCTCCAAATGCATCTGTTTCAGCTCTTCTATATTTTTCTGGTCAAAGATAGTTGGGAACAATATCTGTTTTGCTGCTTTAGCTGTTGGAGTTTGCTGACTTTGGATTACTGTTTGTTGTTGTTGGTCATCCATGACATCCTCATCTATATTTATGCCTGAAAACTCCTGCTGTAAGGTGAGGAAATTATTAATTTGTACATCATTTTCAAACACTTGCCAGTCTTTGATGTTGTCAGGGACAGTCGGCCTATGTTTTATGTCAGCAGTGAAATGGTGATTGGGCCCAAAAGGCAACTTGCAGGTGCTAGCAAAGGTGGCTAGGCTGTGCGCATGTATGTTATGGTTTCCGGAAATCTTAGCAAGCTGGAATTCGGTGAAGGAATTGAGTATGTCTGTGGCAGCAGACCTATAAGCTCTTAACCTATTGTCATTGGTGACAAAGTTTCCTTTCACCTATTGTATGATCAGGTCAGAGTCTCCTAGAATTGAGATTCTTGTGGCTCCCAGGGATTTGATCAGTTTAAGGCCTAAGAGGAGGGCTTTGTATTCTGCCATATTGTTGGTACATTTGAAATTCAGTCTATAGGCATGACCCTCTGCATGGTTGTTATGTGTATTGTGAATCCACACTCCTGCCCCTGCTCCTAACTTATTAACTGAACCATCAAACTCTAAATACCATGTGATTTCTTGCTTGTGGCCAGTATCAAGAGTTTCAGTCATTTTAGGATCGGGCGGACCTAAGTTTTGTATTTGAGGAATTTTTTCTTGAATACTAGTTGTACTGTTTGTTTTGACACTCTCATGAGTATGGGTAACCAATTTTTCATTCATGTTTATCTCCTGTTCTAAAGCCAAAGGCTTATTATCAGTTGGAGGAGATCTTTCATCATTAAATAAAATAAAAGAGTCCATATCAGAATGGATTGAGTAAATGGGGAAGTTTTGAGGCTTTTCATCACTACTCACCACATATTTCATCAAAGTTTCTCTGTACAGTCTCTTTAGTTGCCCAAAGACTGAAATAGTGGCATAGGACATGTCTAATTGCAAAGATCCCTGGAGTTTGGCCCCCCAAGATCTTGATAACAACATGCCATACTTTGGTGGAATGTCAGCTACCACCACATCCATCAAGATTGTTTTGTTTGGGTACTAGACTAAAGAGACACACAAATCTTTGATTAGGCCTAAACACTTGACCTGACTGGAATCAAATGAGAATAAATCTTTATATGGTCTTGTGATATCCAAATTTAGTTTCTCCATTACAGATTTGGGCATTAGGTTGTGTGAAGCTCCTGAATCAAACATTGCATTGTGTAAGACTTTATCATGGATATGTAGACTGACATAAAAGGGTAGGGAACCCCCATTTACTATTTTTCCATCGACTTCTGGACCAAAAAGTAACTCAGGTGTATCATCTAAGACATTAACATCGTCCCTATTCTCTGGTATTTGCAACAACCTTTTGATTTGCTGTTTGTATACATCATGTTTAGCGAGCTCAGAGAGAGGGATAGATATTTTTAACTTGGATATTTTAGCCTCTAAATCAAATGGTTTTTCTGATTGGGTTTTTGTATTGTAACTGGCAGATTTTCCTTTTTCAAGTGTGTTTTTAGTAATTTTCTCTTTATTATCAGTGTAGTCCTGGAGTATTTCTGTCTTGGAAGCATTTTGAGGGGTGTTGTTTGAATTCTCTTTTAAGGAAGAGGATACTAATGGTTGTTTGTTTGAGGGGTGTATCTCTATTATATCTTATACTATCACTTCCTTTGGGTTTTGGGCTTTTCCATCAGCAGGTTCTATTAAGGCAACTTTTTCTTTTGTTTCCTTTGGCTGTTTAGTATCCTTTGTTTTGACAGGTTCTGGCATGTCTATGGTTCTACTTCTCAACTTGTATTGCTTGTGAACTTCATATACAACTGCATCATAACCTTCTCTGAAGTCAAATGACTCACTGGATTTGGTTTGAAATTGTTTAAATTCTTGGGCTTCTTGGTCATCTTGAGTTAGAAAGACCTGTTGTTCACTATCTAGACCCATCAGGTTGATGTGAGGGTCCTCTATTGGTTCATTAGAGGTTGAGATCTCTGCATAATTTTCTTGAAATGGGGGTCTGATATTCTAATTAGGACCAGTGCTTCCAGCATTTTGGTTCAGATTTTTTCTAAAATTAGGATTCCTAGCTGTATTACTCGTTTTCCCTTCCCAGGATGATTTTCTTTCAATGGTCTCTACCCGGTCTCCTAGTCTATCCATACCTTTGATGATTGCATCTAATTTTTGCTCAAATGTTGAAGGTTCTTCTTTGAATTTCATTCTTCTTTCTATTCTCGCTCGATTTCGTTTGGCAATCAAGTTTGCTTCCACACTAACAACGATATTCTACATGTCTGCTAAGTTTAATGGGGCTCTTTCGATTAATTGATATGCCATGTCTGATTCAAATCCATCAGGGAATTTGATCAAGGCCAAGTCAGGTGGGGGTCTAAGGTTTTGTGGTATGGCATTGTATGTATTTTTAAACCTAGCACAGTAATCTTGAACAGTCTCTTGTGGGCCCCTTTTTAAATTGTCATACTTAGTTAATATATGTAAAGGGTCTTTCTTCTTTTCCCATCTGTTTAAGAAGACTTGATATAGGGCCTCGAGATCAGCTATAGAATTTGGAGTAAGAAACCTAAACCAGGTCCTTACATCACCAGATAGACTTTGAACAAAGATCTTCATCCTTACTCCCTAATCATCAATTTCATAATTTTCAAAATAGTCCTGCATCTTCTTGGTGTGCATTTGGGCCGTATAGGAACCAACACCATCAAAATAAGTGATCTTACTTTGATAATCCTGAGGCATAGCCCCTGGATTTGCAGGTAATTGCAAGGGAGCATATCTATTGGCCATATTTGCAGGAACAAATGGGACAGCAAGAATAAGTGAAACAAGTGGAACAACAGCAAAAAAAGTGGTACTGGGAGTAGTATTCGTAGTAAATGGAGGGGTGGAAGAGGCGCTTGGAGGGGTAGATGATGAACTTGGGGAAACAGGGTTTGAACGAAATAAAAATTTGATACGGCTTGGAACACCGCTTGGCTGAACTATTTCAGGACTAGAACTAGCAAAGTGTTCTTGTTGCCCTTGTTTCCTAAGGATCTTAGGAATTAGATTGGGATTTTCAAAAACAGCTGAGGAATTTGGGTTAGGATTTGACCTTGTGTAACGGGTCTTTCTCTTTGGAGCCAGCTTCTGAACCTCTTTTTTGGTGTTTTCTAGGAATAGCTGTGGTTTTTAGAAAGAGACTAATCAAATTTTGGAACAGCTGTTTGGAACTTAAGATTGGATAAAAATTGACTGAAGCAACTTTTATATACTCCTGCAAATGCAAAGCAAAAGCAGTTTCCAAGGCTTCCTGGCTGTCATTCAGATTTTATCTTCAGTATTAAGGAGTAGACAGCAGTTGGAAAATTAGTTCGAGTTCCCCAGTGGAGTCGCCATTATGTTATCACTCAGGTTGTTCCCTTTGACTCCCAAGGGAATACGGCCGAGGTAACCACAAACCAATCTTTGGACTGCAGGTCCTAGCCTACCAGCAGTCAGAGAGGGCTATCTCTTTAGGATTTAGCTTTGTTTAAAGGATTTTAGGCTAGTTATGGAGTTTCTTTGTATTTTGTTTGAGTTTTGGTGGGATGGTTGATTTGTTCAAATCAAAGTTGACATGCAAAGTATAAGAGATTCAAACCATTGGGCATGGAGTCATGAAGTAAGGCTACTGGTGTGCTTTCTTGGTTACAAGGGGACTATAGAGTAGGATAGCTATACATGAAACAACATTCAGGCTAAATAAGAATGGAATGAGGGATAAGGAATGAGAGGCAATTAAGAATCTCTCCTTCAACTTAACAGAGGGAAGGTGAATGAGCTCTATCTAGGAGCAGTCAAGGATTCCTAGACAACTGTCATACATGTGTGAATTAGGGGAAATATGAGCCATAAGGAATTCATATTTATAGCTAATTTCAGAGGAAAACATATCGAAACAACAGAAATTGAGCATAGAGTGCAATTAAGCAAAGTCTAGGCTATTAATTTTTCCTGTTATTTAGACAATGATACGATAACGGTTAAACATATATAATGAAACAGAACAAAGAAACACTTATTGTTCCATGTAGTAGCACAAGAATTCCACAGTCACTCTTCAACCATTTGAACACAACAAACAGTCATTCCTCCAATCTTTTCAGCAGTCTTTGATTAAAGAAATTCTCTGGTATACAGTGCGAGTCTTTCATGAAGTGAATTCATCAACCAACCAACCCCAAATACATTCTATGAGGGGATATATATACAAAAAGGAGATACAAAATATCTAGGGGATGAGTTATTAACTCATAAATTCTTTCACCAACTCCTAAGGAGCGGTTGGCAAAGAAGTAAATGCCGAAGTAAATACAAAAGTAACAGCTATTCTTTTCTGTCATAAAATGTTGATTTTTTCGTTCATTTGGGTCGGTTGAGGCCGTGTCTTCAAAATCTGCTTCTATGGCTTATTGTTCTAGCTCTTTGCTTTGTCATTGATTTGACGCGCTCCGCCTGTTCCTTCTTGCACTTTATCCGGTGCTTACTATTGACTTGTAGCTGACATGGAATTTGAAAATAGCAAAAAGAGCCAAAGACTGATGTCACCTGGGTAAAATGGCCAACATTGCTTGCCACCAATCTTCAGGAGGAAGCTGATGTCTTTGTATCTTGATGAAGGTCTCATCTGCCTCTGTATATTTGTAATAGTTGGGTGGCATCTCAAACAGGTGGTTCACTTCATGCTCCATATAAAATAAGTTTTCCAGCTTATCATAGAGAGTCTGTCCTTTAGGAGGTCCTGCTTGTGTTGAAGAACTTGATGAAGCAGTAAGCTGATTTGTGACATAATTATTGAGCCTAGTTGCAAATTGGTCAAGTGTCAATAACCTTCCAGAGTTGTTCAATAAGTTGGGCAATCCTCTAGTCTGCAGTGCTGCAAGCTTTATTTCAAAATTATCTACATCCTTTTGGATTTCCCGACATCTTGCTTCTAGAGTCTGAATAAGACTTCTTAAAGTCAGCACTTTCTTGGCTGTCAATATGACATCTGTTCTGTTCATAATCTGTAATGCTACCAATTCTTCCCTGGTTTGATGATTTAAGAAGTTGATCATTTTGTTGGCTTGCTCAGGCATGTTTCCCAATGTTGTTTTGGCTCTCTGAGTTTCAAACCGGGCTTTTCCAATTAGCTCCACCTGTTCATACATGGCTTGAATTGACCTCCATTGGCCGGTGATTGACTGATTTATCTTGGCCCACAAAATCTTCTTTATTTCCCTTACGGTTTTGTCTAAAGCTAGCTCTTGTTCCAAGGCTTTAATTTTGTCATTCAAGGCCTTGGTTTCCTTGGTTTTTTTAGCTACTGTGATTTTAGACTTGTCATACTTTTCTTCAAGATTGGCCAATTTATCTTTGGCCTCTTTTATCTTTGTAGTCTGAAACTCAAGTTCCTTGACAAATTTCATCATTTCTTCCATGCTCATGCTTGATTCAGATGCTGTTGTAGCTGTTGCTGATGTTGTTGCTGGGATTGCTGCTGACTGTGTAGGAGCAACAGGGACATTAGCTAGAATTGTTGGAGGTGTGTGGGAGGTTGCCTCTGCCTGCTTGCTCTGGCCTGCTTTTTCTAATTCTTCCTCCATCTAGATTACCCTTCGATTCATTTTCATCAGCAAATCTAATGTATCTCCAGTTTCTTTCTCTTGTATTAATTCTGCAGTTTGAGGGTGTTCAGTTGGAGGCAACCTCAATCGCTTTCTCAATGCAGCAATATCATCATCCTTTTTCTTCATGAGGGCCCTCACATCCTTAGGGTCCTTAGGATCATGTCCTAGGTCAATAATAATGTCCTCCAATGTTTTAATTTTGTTGTCTTTAGCTGTGGAGGACATTCTTTCCAAATCTAATTGAATGTTAGTGTTCTTCAATGATTCTTTTAACTCATGAGCCAGTGTGGCCCTGTCTGCTAAAGTAGCATAGACCATCTCACCGGTCTGCTTATGTAGCTCAATTTGGTCCATGGGGTGGATGTCTTTGGCCATGACTTGCAAATTTGTCCTGACATAGTCCGCAGCTGTCTGTGGCTGCTGAACTTTGGGTTTGAAGTGGCTAAAAATCATTATCTCTTCCTTGATATCATATGCTGCCATCATTCTTTCTTGTTTGGCAGGTGTTGCTTTTAGGAAATGGTCATATAGTTGTATTCTTAGTAGCTCATTTTGACCTTTGATCTCTTTGAAGTTGGCTTTGCCGCTAGCTGGTCTTTTGCTTTGTTGTGTGGAGGAAGACACTTCCATGGCATGCTATCTGTCTAGCTCTTGTTGGAAAGAGTTGGTCGGTGTTTGTCTGCTTCCCTCTCTGTCTCTCCTTGGGATTTCAAGGATTTCTTCACTAATTTCTTCCTCAAATGGAGAATCAACTCTTTGCCTCTTAGGTTCAGGCTACTGTGTAGATCCACTAGCAGGTGTGGAATCCTCTCTGTCACATTTTCTTCCTCTTTCCTCATGGGCAGGACTCTGTAAAACTGGCATTTGGGGTGCCTCTGTTTGCTGTGGAGGAGCCTGTTCTTGGGACTGCTCTTTTGAAGTAGCAGGCAACTCTGTAGTCACCTGTTATGTATCCATTGGCTCTTTGCCTTTTTTTGTACCTGTTGTTGATGAAGATGGTGCTTGGTCGTGTTTTGCAGCTGCAGCAGTAGATGTTCCCTCTCCAATTTGGTGTGGCCACTTGAATGTTACCTGCTCACAAGAATCTAAGTCAAGATATTTTTCAAGGTCTTTAACGTTTTGTTCCATAATTTCCTCCTGAGTGAATTCTTCAACTAAAGTTCCTTGTGCCCACGTGTCTTGATTAACATAATTTTCAATGTGTGGGATTTTGCAATGTATATAGGGTGTCAATCTATATTTGACTCTTCTAGCACTAATAAAGCCAAGTGGGTCATAAGGAACCCACTAGAAACTTCTCTTCAACATAAGTTGATCCTTCAGTATTACGTTAGCATCTTTCCAACCTTCCTTCCTGTTCATGATAAAGGGGCCTAGGCGGTCTGTAAATTTTAGGGGAGCCTTCTTCTTGGTGCTGTGAAAATGAGTAAGATATGAATTGATAATCTTCCTGTAGTATTCCAAGGCAAATAACCTCATTGGTACATATCTTGGGAGCCTGTAAGGACGAAGCTCACAGCCATAAATTCTGATGACAGTGTGATCCTGATATAGATACCAATCACCTAACTTTTAGCTCTTAGATAGCTGCAATATCTTCTTCATTTCATAAGATATTCTAGGAGGAGGAGCTTTCATCAAGAGGCAGGAGACTGGATAAACAAACTGGTCAATAAACTCATAGTAAGAGTATGGAGAATGCTAGACCTGATGGAATACTGATGACTAGAGGACAACAGATCTTCTTTTATCCTTTTGAATCCAATTTCTTGATGGGAAACTGGAAGCTTTCAGATTGATAATATAAGAACAAATGGTAGATGTATGAGGAATATTTGAAGATTCCCTCCCTATTTAGCTTTATGAGTTGGTCATGAATTTTGTTTGCTATGAACTTGGCATAGTTATACTTGATAGAAGGAGGTTGCCCTTGGCTGAATGAAGACAACAAAACCAGCACTGTCTCATCCACATGTTCACTCGTTCTGAAACCTAACACATAGGATATCATATCTACTAGTAACTTGCCAACCTCATTGAAATTGTCATATAGGAATGGAGGTGGCTCCTTAGGTTGGCAGTCTGCCTTCATAAACGTCTTCGCAATTCTTTCAATCTTGGGAGCAAGGAAAGAGGAGGCATCGTCTAGTAAGTGCTTCATGGAGAAATGATATAATAGTTGTGTTTGCTTGAAATTTAACATCTGGTTGATGGAGTCAGGAGTGATATAAAAAAGTATGTTCCCAGATGGAGACTTGACAACTCTCTGATTTGGTTCATAATTTGCAGCACATAGGTGAATAATCTCTGGAAAAACATTGACAGAGGGGAGGAAATAATGTGGTAAATTGGACTCCCATATTCCGTACATGTCAGAGTTGCCAAGAAAACTGTTTCTTAGCTAGCAATAGGTATGCAAATGATTCTTGTTCCCAACTAGGTCTTGAATAAGATAATCATTGTCAGCCAGGGCCATTGCTTCAAGCTCTTTGTTTGGTGAATTAATGGGAGGGATGTCTAGAGCCGATGGAGTGGCCATTTTGAACTTTTCTGTGCTTTCACTTGGAGTGAAGATTAGTGAGGAAACAAACTAAGGACAATCACTTTTGAGTATTTGCAAAGTAGCTGGAAAATGAGTTTGAACTGAGGCAGTAGTCTTCAATGTTTGTAGCTTATCAAAAGGAGGCCAATTCGCAGAATTCGAGTAAGCTTTTCCTCTCTTTGATAATTTCACTGGGTTGATAGACTGTGTGGGTAATCTACTGAGGAAACAGGGATGATTTCTGAGCTGAATGTGGGATTTTTATAGAGGATTATGGTAACAGGGGAAATGCACGGCCATATGAGGCTTCCGCCAGCAATATGAACCTTTAAACCATATTTTGACAGTGAGATTTGTAAGTGGGCGTGGGTTCATAGAGCGTTCTTCAGACAGAACATTGATTGTAGAATTTCGGGCATCATTTAGGTGCTTTAATGTCTTAAGTTCGGTAATTTGCAGAGTTTTATGCAAATGAAATACAGAAAACGGTGAAACAGGGGAAAATAGGTGAACTTGGGCAAATACCTGGTTTCAACGGTGCCAAGGGTGGACGAGCTGGTACAATGGCAAGCTATGGAGTCAAATTGGAGGTTGCGGTAGCTTGGCAGGTCGAGTCCGAGCTTTGGGAGCGAAAATGGTCATGAGAGTGAATGAGAGTTTACAAATGGACTGATAGAAATGAAATAAAATGGTCATTTTGCGTGCTTTTTATGCAAAAATGACATTTGGCGCTTTTGGTGCTTTCACGGGGTGACGTCAGCATGACGTCATTGGCGGGTCCCAGGTATGGATGGGTGTCATGGCACCTGACGGGACGGTGACGCGGCAACGACACGGTGGCAGGGTGCAAGCAGAAAGGGGATGAGGTGGCGGTTACGTGGCAAAGTATCGACGGAGCGGAGATGATGTTAGGGGAAGACGTGGCGCCGACATCACACAGGGGAGGCGGTTTCTAGTTTCTATCGCACCGCTTTTGCGCAGAAGCGGTTTCGGAGGTGGGGGCTCCGCCACAGCCGGGAGGAAGACGCGTGGCGGGAGTACGGTGGAAAAACCACCCATCTCCCGGACGCTAACCCTCGGCACATCGGTGCAGGAAAAGACCCGCCCACCGTAGATCTTAGGGCGCACCAGATCTAATGGTCGACAGGACAGGTAAGATGGCGGAAGGTTAGGGATGGGGCCCGCGTGCTGTTTAATAATTTTTTTATTCATGCGGCGGGGGTAAACATTAGAAATGCGGGTTTATGGGGTTAGGATTAAAGGGAAATGGTTGTTAGTTTAACCAGGGGTCAAGCTAACTCCAGATTGGAACACGGAAGGGTTAACAGTAGCCCCAAATGTACCATTATTTCCCCGGCTTAAGAAATATGGCTATAGTGCCAAGGGGTAGGGATCTTATTATTTTTTGGGATTTTATATAGTTTCTCATAGAATAAGGGGAAGGGAAATGATTTAGGGAGCTAGATAATAGGGTTAGATGTTAATATGGATTGAAAAGGAAATGGATATATACTAAGTTTATAGAATGGAAACTTAAGCATAGGGAAATGAATGGATTGTGTAAAGATTAATTTTACACAAGAAATGTGGCTTCTTTTCACTAAGTCAACTCAAATGTCAACTTGTTTTCTTAACCAGAATGGAGTGAAAATGGACTTTTTGGGCAGATCCCAAGGTCCTTGAGGGGATGTTAGTGAATGATTTCTGAGTGGATGAAGGGGGAGTTAGACATGCTTCCAAACCTTGCCATCAAACAACTGCCACAGTACTCCTGCTTTCTAATGAGATGAGCTTTCTTTGTTTAGGTCAAAACTAAAGATGATCTTGCTTCTGCAACCCCAGGCTACCTATCC
Source organism: Pinus taeda (assembly GCA_000404065.3). Lineage (NCBI taxonomy): Eukaryota > Viridiplantae > Streptophyta > Pinopsida > Pinales > Pinaceae > Pinus > Pinus taeda. Next base: position 113,252 of record APFE031275051.1, on the reverse strand, counting down.
AGCCTAATACACCTAGCATTTTTTGTTACTTCAGGAAGGGTGCACTTAGACCTGCAGACCCTGATTGCCTTTTTCTTTTATAACTGCCCTCCTATCTAAAAACTACCCTTATTTCTTCCAAGGGCCCAGATTAAGCAGTTGGGCTCCTTAATTCTCTACCTAGCTAATAATCTTCCAATTTTAAATAGTTTGGACTGATTTTCTTTCTCTATTTTCTAAAACAAGCAATTTAAACCTAGGGAGGCCAAGATTAAGCTGTTTGGCCCTCCCTTAACTGTGAAATTCTTCAAAAATGGAACTTTTGCAGCATGAAAAGGATGAACATTTTTGGCACTCCCACTGTCAATCATGAAAAATGAAACCTATTGGTATATGAAGCTAACAGAAATTTCCCCATGGAGTGGTGAATGCTATTTTGTCTCGATCATCCTCATGGACCAGAATTTGGTTATAACTTGAATAACCATCGAGTAGCGACATCCAAGATGCTCCGACTACTCTCTGAAGTATGTAATCCATCTTAGGCAATGGTTAGTTGTCTTTCAAAGATACTTTGTTCAGATTTCTAAAATCAATACATAGCCGAATCTCACCTATTTTCTTGCGCACGGGCACCAAATTTGAAATCCAAACTGAAAATCTTATGGGGACTATGATACCAGATTTGTACAACTGATTCACTTCCTTCTCAATTGAGGGCAGCAGCTTTGGATTTATTCTTCTCAACTTCTGACGAAAAGGCTTTTGATTTAGTTTGATCGGGATGACATGCTGAATTATACTTGTATCATATGACTTCAAATCTGAATAATCCCAAGCAAATACATCAGTAAAAGAGGATAACGAACTGATATACTTTGCTTTTACCTGTGGAGGCAACGCCTTTGATAATTTCACCATCTTAGGATTTTCAGTTGATCCAATGTTCACATCCTCAACTCCTTTCTCGGTTGGTAGCAAGCTTGGTTTTCGAGCCACATCATCATGATCGAAAAACTCCTCGAAAGGTATTAGACCCTTAAGAATGATGTTGTCTTTGAGCTGCAAAACTTCCATCTGATTGACTTCTATATCTGCCTCACCATTGTCATACTCCACATCAATAGAAGTGTCTTTGAATTTACCTTCTTTTTGCAAAAATTCATCGATCTCATCATCATTTTGAAACACTTGCCAATACATTTGATTGTCGGGGACAGCTGGGCGATGCTTCACGTGAATCTCAAACTTATTGTTTGAATTCATCGGAATTTTCAAATTACTTGCTGCTGTTGCAAGGGAATCTGCAATGACATTCTGAGCACGGGGGACACATGTTAAAGTGTAATCTGAAAATACTTTCAAGATATCCAACATGGCATTGTGGTAGGCTCGCATTCAAGGATGCTTAGCTTGATATTCCCCTTTCACCTACTTGATAACTAACTCAGAATCGCCATACATTGAAATCCTTTTGGCATTCAACAATGTAAGAATTTTCAAACCAACAATTAAAGCTTCATATTCAACCTCATTATTTGAACAGTCAAAAGCTAGCTAGTTTATAAGAGAAGACCCTTACATTGCTAGGCATTTTGTTTGGGGTGAAAATAGGGCTGCATATCCAAATGCCAATTCCAGCACCTTCCCTTCCTATCGCGCCATCAAAATCCATGCTCCACAGGCCTGCTTCATCCTCTTCCAAATGCTGAAATTCTATTTGTTCTGTTTCTCTTCCTTGCTGTCCATCATTATGTTGCTGGTGTCGGAAGGCTGATTACTCAATGGTACTATCAAGTTTTTGCCTTTCTTTCTTTAAGATCTCTCTAAAATTTTTAGAGATCTCGGGAATGTCTTCTACTTCAACTACTTGGCTATTTACATCATTAAAGCTATCTAAATACAAAACAAATGATTCTAAATCAGTATGTACATAGTTGATTGGATGATTTACCAGCTTCTCCTTGCTAGTGATCATGTACTTCATCTTTTGTTCCCGGTATAGTTTCCTCATCTAATTGAACACATGAATGGTAGCATAGGAGAAATCAAGCTGCATTGTCCCTTTCATCTTTGCTCCCCAAGATCTGGAAAGAAGCATGCCAAATCTAGGAGGTATATCTGCTACAACCACATCCATCAAAACATTTTTAGCCAGAATCTGATCCAAATTGACCACCAAATCCTTGATAAGACCAATGCACCTTACTCTACTGGAATCAAAAGAGTAAAGGTCATGATACTTTCTAGTGATATCCAATCCCAATTTTTCCATGATGGCCTTAGGCATGAGATTATGAGAGGCTCTGGAATCAAACATAGCATTATGCAACACAAAGTCATGCACCCTGAGACTGATGTAGAAAGGAGCTACATCACTAACTTGAGACTGACATTCCAATGCTGGACCGAAAATCAACTCAGGACTATCATCTTCCACGTTCACCATATCAGATGATGGATCTAAATTCAAAATTTTAGACACCTGACCTTTGTAATTGCTGTTCTTCATCAACTCAGTCAAAGGAATGGATATTTTTATCTTAGAAATTTCATTTTCTAAGTTAAAAACTGAAACTTTTTCTACCTCTTTCACTGAAACATCCTTCTCTTCAGTTTTCTCCTTTGACATACTTGGCTGATTGGATCTCTCATTTGCTGAAGGCGTTTTTTTGGTGGTAGGATCAACTGTCTCTTTTCCCTTTTTCTGCACATTAGGAAGATCATTCTTTGGCGTTGCTACCTCCTTCCTTTTCTGAATTGGATTCACGGGCACATCTCTAATTTCGAGTGAATATTGTCGCTGCTGAGCTGACAAAGCATTCATGTATCCTCTTTGGTATTCATCGGATTCTTCCTCAAGAACTGTTTCATTTGCCAAAATGAAATTTTCATCCCTTTGTTCAGCTGAATTCTCGGAGTACTCCTCATCTTCAGTGATGAAAATTGGTTATCATCGGGCGTAAAGAAATGATTCTCTTCTCCAAACACATTCTCTTCTTCATCTGATTCAGGACCATGTACAAAATTCTGCTGTAAGGATGTCTGCACCTACTACTGCGTTGCTTGATCTTGGGCTCACTGCTGTCTTTGTTTGATCCTAAATTGTGGCTGCTATTGGCCACAAAAGTTAGGATTTCTGACTTGTGGTTCAAGCTTGTCAAGTTTCAATCTATCAAACATCTGCTCCATCTTCCAAAGCACTTGATCTTAAGTGGAAGCCTCTTCCTTTATTGTGACTTTCTTTTCAGCTCTTGCTCCAGCTCTCTTGGCAAGCATATTTGCTTCAATGCTGACTGCAATCTTTTGCATGTCTTCGAAAGTGGTTGGATCTCTCTCTCTTAATTGATAAGCCATATCAGTATCAAAACCATTCGGAAAATTAATCAAGGCCAGCCCCATAGGTGGCTTTATATGATCAGGAATTGCATTGTAAACATAGTTGAATCTAATACAATAATCTTGGACAGACTCACCAACATTCTGCTTGATGTGCTCATATTCGGAAAGGATCTGAAGAGGATTGTTCTTCACTTCCCAGTGATCTAAGAATTGTCTCTGCAGATTGGCCAATGTAGTGATACTTACAGCTGGCAAAGCTCTGAACCATTTCCTTACTTCACCACCAAATGTTTATACAAACAGTCTCATTGTCACATTTTCTGCATCAATCTCATGAAGGTCGAAGAAATCTATCATCCTATCCACATGTTGCTGAGCTGTAAGACTGTGAGGAGTGCCATCAAACAAATGAATTTTTTTTTGATAATCGGCGAGCATATCATCCAAATTTTCAGGTAGCACAAGGGGTGCAAAACGAGTAGCCATTGCTCTCGGTGGATTCGGTCTTGGGGATGTTGGGGGAGTGGGTGCAGCGGATGTATGGGGAATATGAGGATGGGTGTGTGGAGGCGAAGAAATTTTGGAAGTTTGAGGAGTAGAAGGAGTAGAGGGAGGTGATGCTACTACAGACTTTTGATCAGAGATAGTAGGCTGCATAGGGATGGTGGGAATGAAAGGAGTTTCGGTGGGAATTTCGGAGCTAGATGCAATTGTAGAAGATCCAAGGGTTGCAGATGCAGTTTCTAGGAAATCAGAGATGTTCGAAGCCACGATTGAAGTCTGGATTTGTTTCAAGATATAATCATCAATTGATTTATTAGCCCTTTCAATTTCAAAAGCTGTGAAAAATTCTGGATTTACGATAGTAGAACCAACAACACTTTCGGATTTTGTTTCAAACAGCGACAAACTAAACTGTTCGTCAAACTCAAGATCTTCAAGATACTCAAATACCACAGGACATGAATGAGATTTGAACACGGGAATTTCAGAACTCTCTTGACAAATGATTCATGGAATAAGATTGGTATTCTCGTATACAGGAGGAGGATCTGGATCTGGATTAGCTCTGGTATATCTCCTGGAATCCAGTGTGTTATTTTTTCCACGAAATGATCAAATGGACATTAACAACTTGTTTAGCCTATCAAATTTTACACTTATCATCCAAAAGCTTAGAATTATCAGATGTAATGGGGTGATTTGCAGGTTAGATATTTCATTTATAAGACTAGACCAGAGATTGACTAAAGTAGCTTTTATCTACTTGCGCTAATGCAAAGCAAAAGCGTTTCGAAGGCTACCTGGCTAATTTTCAGACTCCGTCTGTAGTTTATAAAATGAAGAACACTAACAAACAAAGAATCTCTTCCCCAGTATGGTTGCCACTATGTTAGAGCCTAGATTTACCTCAGGCTAAGAAAGGTAGGATCTAGGACCAACATCAAACCATGCTTAACCTGGTAGCTAGCCCTACCAGGTCGGGAGAGGGCTCTCTCTGGGTCAATCTCAACAAATTATGATCACTAAGGGCTTGAGATGACAAATAAAGCTACTAATATTAGGCTAGGTATATGTGCAAAGAGTTTGATTGAACAAAATGATGTTTTTGTGGGCTCTAATGGAAAGGCAGACCTTGGGTGCAAGGAATGAGGCTCAGTCTTGTAGAGATCTCAATGGGGAAAGGTAGGAAACTAAATTTGGCACTTTAAATCGAATGAGATGGAGAGATTAGATAGAGGAGGAGTTGAAGAGGTCAAGAGAAGCCATGGATCCTCTCCAAATAGTTGAAAACATCAAGAAACTAAAGCAAACCTCAAGTAGAGCACTAGAATTTCAACAGGTTCTACTTTCACTCTTGTTTGATTTAGCTGAGAAGAAATAAGAGAGAAAATGACATAAATACACATAAGTAAATTCACAAATACATAAGAAAGAACTATACCAAAACAACATGCCACAAGGATCCCAAAGAGTGTTGTAAACCCTGGTCTCAATTCCTTAGCCAAAATGTTGATATGAGTGTACAATGAAGCTCCTTACTTTCTCAAGAGTCCAACCATGTTAATGACTGAAAAAAATACATAATATAGACAAACCATAGCTCATCCTAGCCTCTAGGGGTCGAGATCACAAGTTTAGGAGCTGTTCCAACTAATTCTAAACTAAGAACTAGAAATGAGGCAGTGGAACAGCATGCCTCTAGAAACTAGGGAACTGATTCATTCAATTTCAAACAACTTTTTGATAGATGAATCTACCTCCATAAGTGAAAATTTGACATATTTACATCATGATCCATCATTTACATTCAATTACATCATAATTTTGACATTAATAAGGAGAATAATTCAAACTATCAAAATCTATGTGAAAATAGAGCATTCCTGGTCAAATTGGGCCAAATTTCCTTTATGCGCCGCGCCTTATTCTCTATGAGTAGCACCTGTTTGAAGCTAATTTTGGAGGCCTTCCCGATGTCCAAATTCACTCCAAGTGTGCTTTCTAGAAATTTCTCACTCCAAGTGTGCTTTCTGGAAAGGTCTACTAGTCTACTTTCCAACCCAAGTGGAATTTTTCAATTTTACCTCCATTTTCCCCTCCAAAATTCAATTCTCCCAACACTACTTCGTGTGTGTCAAAATAGGGGAAGTAAGGTCATTTTTTGAGTGTTTTTGACCTTTTTGAGGGCTCAAAACCTGTCCAAATTTCTAGGCCATTGGTAGGAAAGCATATTTTTCCATGCCAAATCCAAAAATGCTGATTTTTTGTGATTTGGAGGCTCCTATCAAAAGCGAGCGCCACGTGGCGAGGCGCATAGAGCAGAAAATCCTGTTTTTTGTGCCAAAAATTTCAAAAATGCAAAACGTGCCCCAAATTTTTTGAAATTTGGGCTGATTCTTCTCCATCAAGCATTGTGTTGGGCCAAGGAAGCCTCAGCCAATATTTGAAGTCGATCATGCTCCTTTTGCCTCTTAGATGCCCTCTTCAATTTTGCCTTTAAGCTCCTGATTCTCGCCTTGCAAACTTTGTTTCTCACCATGTAATGGTATGCCATATGTCTCAAAAATGTCTTCTCCTTGTTGGCCTTCTCCAACAACCTCTCTAAGTGGATATTAGCTCTTTCAAGCCATGATTCCCAATCAGCATTGATCTCTTGCTCAAGTGAAGTGAACTCCACCCTCCTCCTTTGGGCAGCTTGGCGATTCTCCCGAATGTTTTGCAACTCCATAATCGCTTGCTGATATTCAAGTTGCTTATTCCTTTGCTCCAAGCATTTTATAATCCACTTAGCCCTCTCCAAGTTGAGGGATAAGGCATTGATGTCCGCCTGCTGCTCTTGGATGATTACTTTGAGATTTGTGCTTTGTGGGCCCACATCGGTATCATCACCCTCAATTAGAATGAAATTAGCCTCCCACTCACCTGATGGTCCTTCATCCTGTAGTGGACTCTTGCCTTTGTCCTGGACCTATTGTGCTAATGACGGAAGCGAGACCCCTTCCACCCCGGGTGGAGATAATACTTGCTTGGTTGTTGCAAACAACCGTCTAGTGCCCTTCTGATAAGTGATAAACACTGGTATACTAGTGGTCTATGTCTCATGACCCTCAGGCTGATAAGAAGGTCCATCTATCTCATGCAAAGCCTTTAGAGGTCCCTGAGGAGCTATGAAAAACTCACGAGAAATGAAGTCCTACCAAGTGATGCCCTGCAAACTGAGCTGATGGATGACCACAATCTTAATGAGCACAAAATGATATATACTGTTGAATTGCTGCTGAGGAGTCTTGTGTTGTACTAGGGTGGTCATCTTTTCAATATTTTGACACATGAAGTAGGGGAGGTTCATCATCCTCACCCTGGTAAAATGCATCAACAACCTGATATGATAAGCATATAAACAGGACAACTGGCCCTCACAGCTGAAATACTTCATTATCAGTTTCATTAAAGGAGCATATGAATCTTTGAGGTACCGAAAAGGAAAAACTCTGCCGAGTTGTGTCAAATAGCTGGGCTTGATGTACGGTTCATAATGCTGCCATTCAATTTGCTGCCTCTTGTTCCATTGCTCTCCAATGTTAAGAATGTCGGTTGCTAGTGAAATAGATTCTGGTGTTAAAGTGAATGTGACACCAGCTAGAGTGGCTTGACCATGATGTAAATGAAGCACAAACAAACACGCCAACTCATGATGAAACTGAATTCTAGCAACCATCTTACAAAATTCATAGTAGGACTGGTGTTGGAAACAAGTGATGGCAAGAGGGCAGGCCTGTAACTCAGCAAGAATGGTTGGTTCTTCTCGAATATGCTTGCCACCTCTATGAGGCCTCCTAGGTGTATGTACCTCTGTAGGTGAGTCACCGTGTGTCTCCTCTTCATGATCATATGAGGGATCAGATTCCATATCTGCTAGTGGGTGAGCTGTCTTGATGAGAAGTAGGTGATTTATGATGTTTTTCATTTCTGCCACCAAGGAAAAAAATATGTGAGGGACTGTGGAGGGAGGAAACAATGAGGGTTTTTTGGGACTGTTGGGGCAGGGTTTTGTTAGGGAACAGGGGATTAGGGAGTAATTTTGGGAGTTTTAGGTATAGCACTAGGGTTTGGGAATTTATATTTAGGAATTTGGAAATGGGAATTGGAATAGGAATAGATGATGTTTATGAATTTGTGAGTTTAGGGAATAGGGGAATCAACTGGGAAAATGGAGTGAAGGATTGGAAAATTGAGGGAATGGAAAAAAAGGACTTGGTAGCCAAATAATTGATACAAAACCTAAACACTATTTTCTTTTGAGAGAGAGGTAGGGTTTGATTTTCTTAGAAAACCACCATAAATTGGATGAAAAATAGTGATAGAGGCTCAACCTACTTGCACAAATGAAGATCCAAGCATTTTGGGCTATTTGGAGTGAGTTGTTGAAGAATTCGAGCTTAGTAGATCTATGTGCCAGGCTTCAAACCCAACGTGCCGTGCCCTGTGTGTGTGTCGTGCCAGTTCAGTTTAACACTGGAAATCACGACCCTATGCACCGCGCCTGCTATGTGTGCCGCGCCTCTGATTTTGAGCAGATTTCTCCAACTTTTTCTTGCTTTCTCTCAAACACAACTTTTCTTTACTCAACTTTTTCTTTGAAATGCAAATGAGCCTTTCAATTGAAGAAATGAATTATATACAAGGAGCTTTTAATTTTTTGGTTCATAAAACCCACTTTTACAATGTTTGGAAAATGACTTTATTTTTTTAACTATGTTTTTGAGCTTTTTCACTTTATTTGAGCTTGTGATGAACTAAATGACTTGTGTTTTGTTTGCTGTGTAGGGGGTTGGAGCTACTGAGGCTAGGGAAAGTGACCAAGGTTGCAGGTGAAGTGATTTACATATGAAGTAAATGTAATTACATGGATTTATACAATAAAAGCTAAAGTACTATGTTTTTCCTCAAAACAGAGTTTTCTGTTTTGAGGAAAAATACATCTCTGAGCACTTGATTATGAACTTTATTGATAATGGAACCTCCCCATGTGCCTGCTGGCTGTTATTGGACATTGTGAAACTTTTTTTTAATGAAACCCTAGACCTAATGACAATGAAACCCTAGAAAAGACTTTTGCAATCTTTAAGACAAAAAGGTGATTGTATATAATTTTTGATGAATAAACATGAGCCAATAAGTAAATGACATGAGGGAAACTATAGGAGAAGCCACTACCGTCAGATGATATATGTGCCTAATGGAATGCAGCTGACTGGGCAGGACACCTAATATGCAATGCAACAAGAGGATTTGATCTCTGACGGAGGGATGAAGATACTGACACTAACATAACCATTAAGGGGGTTGTTATAGACATATTTGGGCACTGCAACCCCAATCATATATGTCCATAAAACAAGGGCTTCTGAGTCCCTAAAAGTGTTTTTTCACACCCTAAAGGAACAAGGTCAGCTGATTAAATCATCTCCCAGAAGTTCTCCATGGAAAACTGCTCAGAACTGGTCAAAACTAGACCATACAGACTGCTCAGTGCTAAGGGTGCGATGCATCTCACCTGCCACACGCAAAAAGTGCAATGCATACTAGAAATCCTTTCTATAGGGTGCGATGGGCGAGAGTAGACAAATGGAAGAGACATTTTGCAAGGTGGATGATCATGGAATCTTCCATAAACTTCTCCTGTGACACTTGCCTCTCTGAATTCACCCAGGGATGAGTAAGAGATCATGAATCTCCAAGTGGAACCAAGAACTATCAGAGAGAGGACACTAATCAAAATCCTAGAAGCTGATTCACCCCTTGCAAACATATATATATGGATCCCTCATCCCAGAGATCCAGAGGCTGGAATCTTGTATTTTGTAAGGAAGTGTTGTTGGTTTCTTGGTGGAACATCATAGTGTTGGGTGATCTAAGCTTTTCATGAGGTGAAGAAGGGCTTTCATGCTGGGAGGATGACAGTGGATCAGATTAATGGGTTGTAATCCTCTCTTCTACTCTTTCTATCAATAAGTCTATTTGAGTTTTCCTCCACATTCTTGTATGATTGAATTGATATATGCATTTGTGTGGTCAATATATATCTAGTCCTATATTGTTTATGATTGTAGATCCTTGTGCTTTGAAGGTATTATGTTGCTTTGACTTTACAGGTGCTCTTTGAAGAGGGGCAAGCAAGGAAGAAGCGGCAAAGATCTGTCAAAGGAGAGAGGGAACAAGCAAGGAGCCAAGTGAAAGACTGAGGTTGGTACTCTCTGCTTCTCTCTCATCTACTTCTCATAAAGGAAAATGAAAGTAACTTTAGTTTGTTTGTTTCTAAGATAGCTACCCATCTTAGTGGGACTAGCAGCTCTGAATGGACACTAGATTTCCCAATAACAGGGGTAGAAAGCCGATTCATCTTGGTTTTAAAATCTTGAAAGTGGACATCCAAAGAGGTGTTTATGCCACCCAACACTACACCAGCACTTGGGGGATCAAGAAAACAAATTGAGAAGCAAAAATATAGGTAGCAACTAATTGAGAAGCAAAAATATAGGTAACAACTAATTGAGAAGCACAAATATAGGTAACAACGGATTGAGAAGATGTTGTAACAATAGATGTTATAACAACGGATGTTGTAATAGTAGATGTTGTAATAACAGATGCCATAATAACATCTCAATTTTAAATATGTTGAAAATGTTGTAACAGATGATGATGTAACACCCATTAATGTTGAAAATGTTGAAACTATTGTAAAATTTGATGCTATAACAATTTCTACTATTGAAACTACTAAAATAATGACCATTACAGTGGATGTTGTAATAGAATATGTTGTAACAATTGAGGGGATATAAATTAATTTCATCTTGCTTTTCATAGCTTGAAAGTGGGTAGCCAAAGAAGTGTTTCTTCCACCCAACACTACACCAGCACTTGGCTGATCAAGAAAACAAATTAAGAAGCACAAATATAGGTAACAACAGATTGAGAAGTAGATGTTGTAACAATGGATGTTGTAACAGGAGATGTTGTAACAACATATGCCATAACAAATGTTGTAACATTGGATGTTGTAACAACAACCCATTTCATCTTGCTTTTCAAAGCTTAAAAGTGGGAAGCCAAAGAGGTGTTTCTTAGTAACTTTGCTTTTGTGTTATTATTCTTCTCAGACCTTTGTAATAAATTTGTTGGTATCTTTCATTAACAGGTTTATCAATGTTATGTAAATAGTTGAGATACTGTGACTTTTATCTAACAAATCTTAATGAAGCACTTTGCGGTCTCTGCATCATATTTTCTTTCATTCCATGCTCTTTATTGTAGATCTAATGCGTAGGATTATGTCTATACCTATGCTTTAAACCTCAAATTTATTTATGTTCTTCTCTCCATATTACAACGTCAATTTTAAAAGTTGCAATCACAGATAAGTAGTCCAGTTGAATTTATTCATTAATTTCTCCTAAAACTAGTTCACTTTAGAATCTAAAGATCTATAGTCACCCGCCCCACTTGTCCAATTGTTTTAGGATTAATAAGAGTCTGATAAAGTTGGAATGGTGAGAAAACTTATGTTTTAGTCAAGAATGTAGGAAGAATTATGTTTTGAAAAATCGCCAAGTTGTGTGCTAATCATACTCCCCATAGGACTAGAAAGGGAAGTGTCTTATAAAGTTTCAATTCCTTTCTTTCAAACTAGGTTTTTAAAGTTCAAATAGGCTCCAACACAAGCTTACATCATAAATGTTCCTATTCTAATATCCATGTCCCTACATATATTCTTAATTCATTCAATATACATATCACTAAGAAACAAATGTTTTATACCTCAATACACCCTTCATCCTACCAAATTGCAATTTCTAAGACAACTATTAACACTCAATATCATCCCTAGTGATTCATCTTCATTTCTTCTCTAGGATCTACGTCACAAACTCTAGTTCTTCCTCTATTGCATCACACAAGCACTTAGAACTCTCCATGAAAATTTTATAGATGGAATAATGAGTAAAATGTAGACAAATATATTCTCCTCCCTCTATATAGAGTAGGTGAGGGAGGCCAACATCACTAAAGTGGACTAATTACACAAGCAATTTAATTTAATGCACAAGATAAGGTATCCAAGTGAACTGCTCTCTCTCAAAGGTATACATGTCAAGAGACCAACCCTTAAGTGGTGCACTCTCTAAGCATGGGTTGCAAGTGTCAATTATTCTTCACCACAAGGCTTCTTTCTTTCCAAGAAAATCATACCATGTTGTATGACACATGTATCCTAGGTCCATAATCAATCCCATGTAATGTGTTCTCAACCCAAGGATCTATAATCAATCCCATGTAATATGGTTTGTTTTCTATGAGTTATGTGTTACATGGTCTTGCATCTCTCCTTTGGCCTAGGGTTTTTAGAAAAGGACTTGATAAATCCATGATTGGATATTTATTTCTAAGGACTTGAGCATAGTGAAAGGTTGGTGATTTATAAGGGTGCTATGACCGACGGCGCAGAAAATAACTCAAGCTACACATAAATAAACAACACAACATAAGAAGTGAAAATTAACATTTTAACATAAAATATCAAACTAAGTTATTGAAAGTCAACTAATGATACCTTATTCTCCATCTAGATAATAAAATCAGACCACTATTTGTCTTGTATCATGTTGAATTCCAATTGTGATGGATAATGGCCATATTGTTACTCTTGTCAAAACTTGGCAGATAGAAAAGTTAAAGTAAGTAATATCCAATCATTTACTTTTTTGTACAAAATTAAAAATATATATATAATTTTAGATATTAAATATACAAATTTAAATGTTAAGGCTTCTAAACCTATTTGGACAATGTGGTGTGTGGCACAATATTTGGAAAGCCTAGCCTTCGAGGCCTTGTCCTGAAACATACACTAATTCAATTTAATTATCCACTTGTAAAATAGAAATTGTTTAATGAATTTGAAATAATCTTATGACCAAATTTAAATATTTGTGTTCTCTCCTCATCGTATTTGTTAGGCCCCTATACTACTAATGTAACCCCTTATTTTTATTAGTACAACCCACTTATTATATTGATGTACCCATGTACTGCCCATATTGTTACTATTGTGCCCCATAGAAGCTCACTATTGTTATTATTGTGCCCTTAGATTATTATTATTATGTCGGCTCTGATTATGTTATGACCCCTTAGACTCCTATATATAGAAAGGAGGTCTTTTCATTTGTATCATCCAATAATTGTTCATTTATGTAA
>APFE031275051.1:73280-99020 GCA_000404065.3 Pinus taeda | reverse complement strand
TGGTACAAATATTGCAGTCACCACAGTAAGCTCTTCTCTATGCAACTATCAAGCTGGATCGAGAGTTTTGCAAGGACATCAAGTCGCAAGTAGTCAAGAACATGCTAAGCAGGAATTAAATGGTTTAGCTAATTTACTGCATGGCAAGATGCTAGCATTACATCAAAGAGGTTCTAATATGTCTGCAAATACCCTAGTGTTGGTGCATTCATCATTTCCATCAGCAGGGCCATCTATCAAACGAAATGATGCCACAGTGCAGGCATGGATACAATCACAAAATGCACGCGTGGCAGATGCAGATGCTACTTCTAGAGTCAGGTTATAGGATGCACCGAATCCTCATATGGAGCAGCTAAGAAATCGATCAATTTCAACGTATCTCATCAGGTGGAAGTACTTACTAGCAGAGGATTCCACATGGGACGACAAGAATTTTATATAGAAGTATCAAGAACTACTCAAGCGTTGAGGACAACACTTTTTGAAGGAGAGGGGCATGTTAGGCCCCTATACTACTAGTGTAACCCCTTATTGTTATTAGTACAACCACCTTATTATATTGATATACCCATGTAGTGCCCATACTGTTACTATTGTGCCCCATAAAAGCCCACTATTGTTATTATTGTGCCCTTACATATTATTGTTATGTCATCTTTGATTATATTATGACCCCTTAGACTCCTATATATAGAAAGGAGGTATTTTCATTTGTATCATCCAAGAATTGTTCATTTATGTAATGTAAAGGAGGTTGCCCCCTCGAAGAGGCTAAATTCTAAGGCGTTGATCTATATTTTCTATCTTTCTTCAAGCTGGTTTCATAACAGTATTTCCTCTGTGCATCTTCTCTATCATATGCTTTCACGATCTCTTTCCGAACTTTCACACTTACATCAATTGGTCTTCTTTTGGCCCTTATCTCGGGAGGAATTTGTTTTATCTTTTTCGTTTGGTTGCAACAAAATCTCTTGTAGTTTTGAGTCATTTGTTTTCTTATTCGCTTTACTGACCAACCTGTCCCAAATTTAGTCTACATGTCATGGATGACTGCCTTTTGAAGGTGCATGGGTATCTTTGAAAATGGAATATGTAGATTCTCTTTGAAGTGTTGAAGGCATGATTCCTTCAACCTACGATTGAACACTTTCCTGGCGTCCATCATTTTTATATTCCTAGAGACAACATCATATTCTACCTTAGTTTCTTATGTACCAATGCAAGATGCATAACATATACTGGTGGTGGAATAAATCTGTCCCTGGAGTGGGTGGGAAATTGGACGTATATGTTTCTTGTTCTACATTCTTAGAGGTTATTGTGATTGATTTTTTCCTATATCATTTTCTTGATCCAGGAGTTGATGGGGAATCAATCATTTCCCTTTGACCGGGTTTCTTTGGTTGGTATGTTTCAATGCCTTTAGTACATTCTTCCATGTATTTGGAAAGCATAGACAAGTCCATACCTTGTAGTTTTTTCATTGCTTCTACCTTTAATATAGAATACATTGCCTCTTTTAGTTTCTCACTAGCATGTCACTATATATGTACAATAAAAAAATTATTTTAAATTTAGAAATAAAAAATAAACCCTAATTTCTTCTTTTATAATTTTGAAACAAAAACAACTAAAAAATACAATTCAAACAAGAAATGGAAACGTGTATAAATCTATAAATTGAGTATGAAATACCTCATTCTCATAAGGATTAGATTCCTTTGCTCATTTCCCTATGTTGTTTCTTGACATTTTTGGCGTCCTAGGGCGAATTGTTTTCCTCCAAACTATGGAAAGTCCATTCTCTTTGCTCCCTATGTTTTTATCCCTTCCCTCTAACTGTTTTAAACATAAATAGTGAAAAATCGATGGACATGGGTTTGATTTTCATCTCTAGTAGGGGTGAATGAGATGCACAAATTGATTTTGTGACTACTAGAGGCCGAATCACTCCCACAATTCAATTTTTTTTATTGAAATCCAAAACACGGGAGGATAAGTCCGTCAATATCTCTTCCCACCATCAACAGAGATTCAATCAATTAGTTATTTTCTTTCATAGCCTCAATGCATTTCTCCAACTGTGGTCTGCTTAAACTCCACATAGAACTTCAAAGCTCCCTCCATTTGCAATTGGAAAGTATGAGAATCGAAATATGGTGAATGTATTACATTATTTTGGTTGAATAGTTGGGATACACAATAGGTTTATCCATTGCGCTCTTGAATTATAAATTGACGGGTTTTTTTTTCAATTTGGTCTAATTTGTATTCATTGTTATCATTTCACTTTGTAATGTTGATTTGGGAGGCTTCCATGTTATTATCATTTTTATGAGGTTTGAATACCAATATTGGATGTGCAATGTGCATAGACACATGGGATAAGTTGAAATGATGGTTGATGTAAAGCCCTATAAATGGTGTTCTAACCCAATGAAGGGTGATTTATGTCATATTTTCCTAGCCCACTAATGAATTTGGTGTGATTTCAAACTTTTTAATTTTATTTTAATATCCAATGAGTCATAGTGTAACAATCCACTAGTTATAGTCACATACACACATTTTCACCTTTAAATGTTGTGTTGCTTAGTGCTAATGTATACATGTGACACAAACATTTTTTATCCCGCCACTCACTCTTTACTCCTTTATACGGTGGATGGTGGCACTAAAAATATATTTCATCCACAAATTAACTTATACTAATTATTATATTACATATTGAGTTCATTTAGAAGACTTAAAAATCAAAATTTGAAAATACTATATTCTCTAACATTAGGGTCAGGATTGTTTTTAAATATACAAAAATACAGATATTTGGCAGTTTAAAATTATAGATGAAGGGTTTGAATTAATTTAAATGAAAATATGAAAACATATAGTCCATTAGTTTTCATAAACCTCATCTAAGATTTATAAGAGTTGTGTCATGTCACCATATTGGGAATAGAAATTAATGAAAAGGGTATATATTGAAAATATAGGAATTTTAGTTAGAAAGGTGTAGTGAAAACCAACTGATCTTAAATCAATTGTGTGTTTATCCAGTTAGACGTAGCAACAATGAAGTGCTTAAATGTTATGTGACTAATGTCATTTTTTTGTATTCCAAGATCTAGAGGAGGTCATGGATAGAGGTCGTGGACGATGTAGACCTACTAAAAAAATGAGAGGAAAGTGGGTGGCCATAGAATCAAATACAAAATCTGAAGATACAATAAAGGTATGAATAAAAAACAACCTCAACCAAAGGAGAATGGTGTTTATGAATTCGCAAATGCTAAAACATACACGAGATAAAGTTATACAAAATATTATTTTGTTTGTTTCAAATCCAAAACATGATATCGATATTTCAAATATATGAGTAAATGGAGGTTTCGTGTTGGATAGAATATTGGTTGAAATGATATGATTGGTGTACTAAACATCATTGATTATGTTATGTTTTATAGGGGAAAGATTACGACATGGAAACAGATTGTATCATATCAAATACGAACATAACAAATGTCGTAGGACATCAGGTAATCAAATTTTGACTTAACTTAGGAATCATTTTGTGATATGTCCATACTTTTTCATAGTATTATTATAATTTATAGTGTATGTCCAATCTTGAAATAAATGAATACATGTTGATATTTCATATGGATATTGGAGCAAGTGCACAGCGTAAGCATTTAACTAGAAAAATAAAGAAAAATAAAACATGTGTACATGGGCGTGGACCTAAAACTATTAAATCATGAAGAACACAATGGGTAGAAGAGGATATGACAGTGGATCATCTAGGCATAACAAATAATTTCACTAGAGAAGAGGTTGGTAAAGACTATAGTACATGGGATGGGATTTATTAAGAGATATTTTATTACATTTCTTTGAAATTGATACATTTGTGATTTATCCAATTCTTGCCAAACATTAAATAATGGTTGCATTTGTTAATAGGCAGAAGATGATGATGAAAGAATGGATACTAATCCCCAAGCTGATCTAATTGGGCTATTAATATTTGGACGAAATAATCCAAACCATCCTTTAAACCATACCAGGGTTAAAGAGAATATTTAAAGAGAAGACTACCACTTGAGAAATTTAAACATCTTATGATATTATAATGCATTGATGACATGTCATCTATCCTTAATGATGATGATCATTGTTGTCACTCAATGCAAAATGGGTTTTCAGTTGCTCGAAGTGCAAAAGAGAAGTGAATTATGAATCCATATTCCAAGCCACAGACGCTCTCAAAGATAAATCTAACCCTCTCCATTAGATAATGCTTGGAATAATCTTTTTAACGATATGTGGAGGCCCAAAAATGGACTTTTGGATCAGAAGATATGGCCTGTTGAAGTTTAGGGGTTTTGTTTCCTTTGAAATGAAGGCGAAGAGCATACCATAGGTCTAGGAGCATCTCGCAAATCACAAATCAGAGGATCAGCTAGCATGGTAGGATAGAGTATACTAGCAATCAACGATCGCTGATATTAGAAATCAGTTGTCTAAGGAAGCGATGAGGCAACTAGAGGTTTGGGGTTAAATCAGTGATCAGGGATCACTGATATTGCAAATCAATGATCGAGGGTTTCAAAGAATAGTGCAAATAGAAAAATACTTTTTTGTATTAGAGATTAGTGATCAGGCATATCGGCAGGGTGAATTGGTGATCGACAATCACAACAACACAAATATCTCACAAATCAGCAATCAACGCTATTCAATCGACCACTCTTAAGAAATCACGCAAAGAATATGCCAATATTACAAATGCATGGAAAGGTCAAAAATAATTTAACAAAGAAATTAAACAAAAAACCAAGTTCATGCAATCCCTTTCTCTCCCCTCTAGGGGGAAATGTGGCATAGTATTATTGGATCCAAAAAAGATACGGTGGCACTAATGTCATCATGACATGGCAGTACAAATGACATGTGGCATGTTGATCTGGCACCTTCAGGGCCCTATGGGGGCATATCCAGGTGACACGTGTCACCCCTCAAGAAGCTACATGTGGCACTGATGACATCATTAATCATTGATCAGCAATCGGCGAAACCTAATATTTCCTCCCTCCAAGTTAAATCCTTGATTTTAAAATGTTGATTGAGGAGCTCTGATATAAAGGTTGAGCCCTAAGTCACAACCCTCGCTCCTATGATGAAGAAATATTCGAAGGGACTAAACCAAAGGGGGCCAAGGAGCATTGAAACTTGTTGTTTGTAAAGTCCTCTACAATAAAAGTCCTGATGCAGTAATTTTTCGATAGGGAGGTTCAAAGCTTTAAAGGCAGATGGGTTGACCGCTGAGACATTGAATAGAGTTATGGAGAAGTTGCAAATTGATATGGGCTAATACTATAGAAGCCCCTACAATAAGAAACCAAGGACTACACGGGCCACAAAAATGAATTCGACTGCTTCCCTACATGATTTGGAGATTAAATGGAGGTATGGGACTCAGGAATACTTAATGGATCAACATGGAGCTCCACTCAGATACACAATGAAGGACTCCCGAGACAATCTCTAATTCTGCTTTGGAATAAGCAAACACTGTTGATTGCTACCAACTCCATAGAGTCGAGAATTTAGGCAGTTAAGGTGAAAGCGACAGGAACCGGCCGAGCTACAGGAGAAGCACACTAAGGCAAAGACGTGGCCTGATCAGGGGAAATCTCAGAAATGGCATAGGGGTACTTCCTCCATCATATTTCCGTTTTCATTTTTTTCATTATTCTGTAATTTTTGTTTATTTTCAAGAAAGGAATAAAATTCTTGGGAATCATTTTGGGTAGCAGAGCTATCGCAGGTCGAAACAACTAGTCAATCTAACAATTAGCCCTTGGTTGAGATATTTTTTAAATGTTGATTCAAAGCCCCCAGCTCTATATAAATAGGGGGAAGAAACCCTTAGAAAATGGTTTCTGGAACTATCACTGGAAGTGGTCCAAATTCTATGGTTCCACTTTGGTTCTTTGAACCTTGTTCATGATGGACTTGAGCTATAGATTGTTGAATGTAAATGGACTGGTGAATGGGACTCATTTCGAAGATTAATGAAACTCTTTGGTGATTCCAATCATGGAAATGCGCAATATGTTTTCCCCTCTATAAATCTCATTTCATATATGTTTTTATTTCTATGAAATAGTGTGATGAAGCTGTTGGTTTCTCTCTGATTCATGGATTTATCTAGGCTGCTAAATAGCAAACAATACCTATGTATAAGACAAATTTACTTATGTTAGTCTATAACCTACAATACCTGTGTACACAATAGATTTACCTGTGTTATTCGATTAACTTGCAGTACAAGTATGAGTGCATATTTACTCATGTTGTTTAGTGATAAAGGTACTCATGAGGTTGTTAGGCCCTTGTCCTCTCTTGCTTTATATCAACTTTTACTCAAAATTCCTCATGCTTTTGTTTAGTTTGAATGGTTATTGTCACAAGTATTTACTATTTCCCTTGTTTTAACGGAATTTAAACATCATTAATAATAGATTGTGTGTTTGCAGGTTTAAAAATGATTTTATCATGTTTTTATACATATGCCAACAGGCCTTGGTCCTACATTCACCTTCCTATACCATGCAAAAGATTCTTGTATTGGGATTCCTACACCATTTTACAATGGCTTCCTACACTTTGAAGAATTCTTGTACAACACAGTGCACATCAAGTATGATCTGAGCATACTCCACCCAAGAGATTGGAGTCTGCACAGATATGCATATCAAGAAAAAAAAAAAATTAATTGTAGAAACTGGATGTTGGAATCTGGTTGTGAAAATCTACTTATGCAGGCTTGGCTAGAAGAGACAGAAGTTTTGAAATGTCATGGACATGAGGGCCAGCCTTTGCAAGTATGCTACAACACTGCTAAATCGGCATATCTACTACTAGGTAATGAATGTAGTTCCTGTCAGTGAACCAAACAGGTTTCCTATGATTTATGACCATGGTCTCATTGGGGTTGGGGTGTAATCTATGCATTTTATGTTGAAAATATTCCTGAGGTTAATGATCGTGTGGAAGATGTTTGTGGAGATATGCTCCAAGAAAATATTTACTCGTATCAAGAAGCATCACTCAATGATCAAGAAAGAGAAGAAGGAAACATCATCGAGTTGCAAATAAACCCTCTGAGATCTTATTCGGCCAAATTTGATGTTTCTCCTTCTTATGATGCAGATGACTCTGGTGGAGAGTCAAATGATGTAGAGCCACAATGCTCCCAGTCATGGGAAGTTTCACAACAGGAGGAGGCCCACCAGGAGGTTAATAAAGAGGCTCTAGTTTACAATGCACATTCTTCACCTAGAGAACAAGATCAATAACTTCCTCCTATTTAAGATTCATATTATTCAGAGGAGGATGAGATGGTCACAGATTTTTAAAGGGATCCGCTTACAAGCTTGTGGGGGGAAAGCTCTCAACAACAACTTTTTCAAGAAGAGCCCAAAGTTGAAGGACCAAGGAGAGTCTGTGACTGCCTGTTGCAGAAATATTCCTGACAATAATTCTTAGTATATTCTACAATCCATGACTCTTATAGTTCATACAATGAATAATCTATTGCATATTTCGTAGAGGGTTGGCCCATTGACAAATGGATAAAAAAATATCAGTAACAAGTTTTTCTCGAAAAATCTAAAGTTGAGGAGTTGAACAACATTTGTAGCTGCCCTGACGAAGAAGATATCGGTCAGCAAACTACTCATGAAAATAAGGCAATTGCAAATTTTCCTTTTCAGTGCTATGACCTTGTAACTAATTACATGACCACATTCTTAGGTTAGTAGTAGAGGTTATTTTTGGAGTATAACTCAAGTTTTTTGTCTAAAGATTTTTCATGGTGCATGCTTATTTTAATTTTTAAATTTCAGCAACAAGGAGGCATGAGGTTTAGTACCCAAATGTTGGCCTAACTCCATTGGAGGGTTGAATTCACTTAGGTGAATTGATCCCTATACGTAAGTAGGATTTGTATATAAATAAGCTCACTAGCTAATAATTTACTTTCTAGTTACTTTATTTTTCTGCATTTTAGTTTAATGAGGAAAAGACTCTCTATGAATAAAGTTTCATGGAGATTTTCTAGTTATATAAGTTCATTATATTTTTAACTCCATGCCTAATGGTGAAGGCTATTGGTTTGCAGGTTCTCAGTAGACCAGTTGGATCCAATGTTGTCACTCACTGCAAAATGGGTTTTCAGTTGCCAAAAGTGCAAAAGAGCAGTGAAGTATGAAGCCATATTCCAAGCCATGTAAGCTTGCATAGCTAAATCATACCCTCTTCATTGGATAGTTCTCGAAATAAGATTTCCAACAGTATGTAGACACCCAAAAATGGACTTCTGGATCAGAAGAGATGGCCTGTTGAAGTTCAAGGGTTTTGTTTCATTTGAAATGAAGGAGAAGAGCATATCGGAGGTCCAAGAGCATCTTTCAAATCACAAATCGGAGGATTAGGCAGCATGGAAGGATAGAGTATACCAGTGATTAGCGATCACCGATATCAGAGATTAGTGGTCCAAGGCAGTGATGAGGCAAACATAGGTTTGGGGTAAAATCAACGATCAACGATCGTCGATATCACAAATCGGTGATTAGGTGTTTCAAAGCGTAGTGCAAATAGAAGAATAATTTCATCCATTAGCGATTAGCAATCAGGAATATTGACAGGATGGATCGGTGATCAGCGATCGCAATAGCAAAAATATGTCCCAAATCAGTAATCGGTGTTATTCAACCGACCACTCTTAAGAAATTGCAGGGAGAATATGCCGATATTACAAATGCAGGGAAAGGTCGAAAAGCATTTAACAAAGAAATTAAAAACAAAACTAAGTTTAGGCAAGCCTTTTCTCTCTCCTCGAGGGGGCCACATGGTAGAGTATTATTGGATCCAATAAATACACGGTGGTGCTGACGTCACCATGACATGGTAGTATGAAGGACACATGGCATGTTGATCTGGAAATTTCAGGGTCCTATAGGGGCATATCCAGGTGACATGTGTCACCCCTCAAGAAGCTACACATGGCACTAATGACAACATCAATCAGGTATTGGAAATCAGTGAAACCTGATATCACCTATCTCCAAGTTAAATCCCAGATATAAAAACACTGACTAAGGAGCTCCAATATAAAGGTTGAACCCCAAATCATAGCCATCAGTGCTATGATGAAGAAATACTGAAAGGGGCTAAACTAAAGGGGGCCAAGGAGCATCAGAACTCATTGTTTGTAACATCCTATAGAATAAAGGTCCTGATGAAGTAATGTTCTGATAGCGTGGTACAAAGCTTTAAAGGTGGATGGGTCGATAGCTGAGACATTGAATAGAGGTATGGAACAGTTGCAAATCCATATGGGATAATCCTGTAGTATCCCCTGCAACAAGAAACCAAGGAATACATGGGCTGCATAAATGAATTTGATTGCTTTGATGCACGTATTTAGAGAGCAAATGGAGGTATGGGACTCAGGAAGAACTAATGGCTCATCATGGCGCTCCACTCAGATACACAGTGAAGGACTACCACAACAATCTCTAGTTCTGCTTTGGAAAAGGCAAACATAGTTGATTGCTACGAACTCCAGAGAGTGGAGAATTTAGGCAGTTAAGGCAAAAGTGACAGGAAACAACCGAGAATTAGGAGAAGCACACTAAGGAAAAGATGTGGCCTGATCATGGGAAATATTAGAAATGGAATAGGGATACTTCCTCCATAATCTCTTTGTTGTCATTTTCCTCATTATTATGTACTTTCTGTTTATTTTCAAGAAAGGAATCAAATCCTTGGGAATCATTTTGGGTAGCAAATCTATCGCACGCTAAGACACCTATAAAATCTGACAGCTGGCCCTTGGCTGAGATATTTTGTAAATGTTGATTCAAATCCCCCAACTCTATTTAAATAGGGGGAAGAAACACTTAGAGAAGTGTTTTGGGAATTCTGCACCGGCAGTGGTCCAAATTTTATGCTTCCACTTTGGTTCTATGAAGCTTGTTCATGAGGGACTTGATCTATATATTTCTAAATGTAAATGGACTGGTGAATGGGAATCATTTCTAAGATTAATGAAACTATTTGGGGATCCCAATCATGGAAATTCATAGTATGTTTTCTCCTCTCTAAATCTCATTTCGTATAGGTTTTTATTTCTCTAAAATAGTGTTACGAAGTTGTCAGTTTCTCTCTGATTCATGGATTTATCTAAGATTCTAAATAACTAATGGTACCTGTGTATAAGACATATTTACTTATGTTAGTCTATACCCTATAGTACCTGTGTACAAAACAGATTTACTTGTGTTATTCGATTAACATGTAGTACCTGTATGAGTGCAGATTTATTCATTATGTTTGGTGATAAAGGTACCCATGAGGTATAAGGAATGAAACCTTAATTTTCACTCCACTCTTTCCACTCTTTCATCTCCTCCCTCTTCCATATTTATGTCGAAACAATCGTTTCTTAGGATTTTTTATTTCAATTAGCCCTACGCACCGAATCCCCTCCTCCCTTTCCTCCTATTCACTTTACTGCAACGTCAATATTAAGCTACATGTTGTTGTGCATTGGCCACCAAAACTAGACATTTATCTTTGAGGTTGGCCCGATTTACCCCCTAAACATTTGGATCCATGTATTGGCTTGAGTTTACCTTAATGAAGGCCTATTGAACCAAGCCCCCTTTATTATCTTTTTAACTACGTGACAATTGAAGTGCTACCGAAACCCCTAACTGATATTCTTACATGCACTCCTCTATCTAAGATGTCCTAGGCACTGGTATACAATCAACCCAGAGGTTGTCTCTAAGAAGCTTTCTATTTCTCTTGAAACACTTGTGCTACAGGTGCTAGAAAAAGCGATAACAATCATGATAGTGAAAATGTAGTGCATGAAGAAGGATTGAATAAAATGCTTACATGTTTCTTTGTGTATGGAAAAGATGATGACAATAAATATGGTTGATAGTAACGATGAAAACATGGGTAATTACCACCAAAAAAATGTTAATGATAACAACCTAAAAGACTCTATCAAGCAAGCACCAAAGACAACCATGTTCAAATTGGGTGCAAGTAGAACCTCAAAACTACCATGAACATTAATATTATTAGAAATAAATTCATTATTTGGTTGGTTAGACAAAGGATTCACCTCCCTACCGAAGTGAGTTTAAATCTATTTCTTACAATGCATTGTCAATTGGTGTATTGTTAGCAGGAAAAACTTCCTTCAAGTAAGGGTTGACAACCTTAACAGATCGAAGGCATAAAATCAACAAGAAGCATATGCTCAAGCAACAAAACTATATAAACTACCAAACTTGGGTTTGAGATGAGTACCCATAGGTCCTATGTTTGATGTCAATCTCATAGGGTCCAAATCCTCTATTTCCTCCCAAGCGAGCAAACCTACAACACATTTTAGAGAAGCATATACATAGCAAGTAGTTCAAAGTGCATGCATAATAAACATGTTAGATCATCAAGCATAAACATATAAATCATGACATATTACACATGAATCATAAAAACGTAAGATTATAACATATCGGAAATGAGACAAAGCTTCTTTATTGATATGAGCAAAAAGTAGTGGAGACATACAACCTAATCCAACCATGGCACCAATGAAGCCTTCCTCTGGATCCATCTAGATCAATCCTCAAAGATCAACTCTCAAGCATGTATACAAGGATGTCATATACTGAAGGATGAGAATCTATGCAAGGAAACAAGGGTTTCCTATGACTGGGAGTGCAGGAGGCACGGGGAAAATCAAACTTGATCTGGGGACTGAAAATACCATAATTTTGATATCCTATCTCCTCGATGTAATTAGGCCTTCCCATGAGGTGTATAAACACCACCAGAAATCAATTAATTCAGTTAGGGCATGGGCTCCTGTAGGTGGTCTTTTGGTAAAACCCATAAACGCCGCCCTAAAAATAGGATATTATTTTATTTTTTCATATTTTAAATAATATATGTGGGTTATGTATTATGGTACTCACATGTGTACACACTTTTTAAAGGGTAGAGTCGTGTATGGAATTAAAAATATTGTTTTTTAATAAATGATCAATTATGTATGGGAAAGGGCTACCCACAACCATACCAAAGCATCAGAACTACAGGAGTGTTGAATGATGCTAAAACAGATTCCTCCTAATATATGAGGTCAGAAGGGGTACATGATGGCTAAAATGTATTAAGTGCACAGAGAGATCATTTGAGAACTTGAAAGGAGATCCCCGGATTCCAATCCACTAAGTACCTGTGGAAGAATTTAGAAAGAAGACTCATGTCTGAGGCATGCATACCCATGCTAATAGACAGTAAATCATGTTCGATGATCAAGCATAAATCAGATCCAACATGTATACATAAGTGTATAGAGAGTGCTAAAGAATACATAGTGTATCATTTGATCATAGTTGCAAAATTACACACCGAAGTTATGTCTCAATATCACATATAGAATAAAATATGATCAATGATTCTTAAAGAATGTGTGAGCACTGATGTTGCATAACTGATCTTCATAACAGTACCAAGTCATATAGGTGGAATAATGGTACTGCATAAACTCAAGTGTCAACATGCAGGATGATGTTGTGCTGAAATGAAACATATAAGGGTGGTTGGTAACATTGGCAGAAAACTGAAGGAGCTAACAAGTGAACCAAGAATTTGACACAACCCGAGGTCTTTACAACCTGCAAATAGTACATTTCTACACTATGTGAACAAATGAGTTGAAATCGACCATGTGAGAAATCATTTGATTACTAGTCATTGATGTATACCATTAACAAACATGATACAACTCACTAATAATGATGATAAGAGTCAAGGTACCCCAGTACAATATAATAAGTGTGAATAAATGTGTTGAAGTTGAGCACTTGATATAATCTGTCAATTAGGAGGCATTGATGTAATCCCACTGTCGATAGCGAAGGAGTTTTCCATTGATGATTGAAAAACCTAAGGTACTGAAATAAGGACTCTGGATCTTATTCCCAAATAAATGAGTTGGATTCGATAGGAAAATATCTGTTGGAAGGAAGGCATTAAGGAATACCACATCAACCAGCGTGAGTGTAAACCTGCAGGCCAATGATTTGGAAGAACTCGGACGAAAAGAGATGAAGTAACCATTGCAAAGTATGTTTTTAGTGTACACAAGATTTAGCTAGCGCACGACAGAACCCTATAAACCAACCAATAATGAGTGATAACACAGAGGCGAGGCATACACCTATAGGGTGAAATGGAAACCAAGGTAATGCATAAATCCCAATGTGTGCTAATGTAAGTTGACGTTGAACACAAGGGAAACCACTCAGTCAAAGACCCATGATACTTATCAATGTTGAGTACAAGGTAACCTATCAATAATGTAAATAGGGCTAGGGTGTGACATTAGACCTTCTCTAAGAGAAATTTGTCGGAGACGATAAGAGCAGACCTGCCAGCAGGAAGGCAATGGAGACCTTCTTAACTAGCATGAGAGAAGGACCAAATAACTGATGTGATACTGAAGACAACTTGATATACAAAGTATGGCCAACTGAAAATGAGTCAAGGGACACCACAGAATAGCTGACATAGGTTGACTTCCCTTGAACAAAATCACGACTCAAATGTGACTCTATGGTAGCATAAAATAACTTTGTATAAGTTTGCGATGCAGGAGGCATTAACAAATTCTCCATATGATTGGAAGAGATAACCAACCATAGGAGGACTGACTCAATAACAAGGTTATGGCTCTCCTAAAGTCAAACTAAGTCACATCCCAATGGAGGAAAGATTTGTTTTAAGTGTTTTGTTCAACGGAGACACAATTGACTCTTGTTGCCATCAAATATAGAAGTAAATGTCTCGTTCCCGCTATTTTTTTGGAATATATAGTTTTTTTTGTATTTTTCATATTTAAATCTTAGAAAAGAATAAAAGAATGCCTATAATACAGAGGAAAGAACGAGTGTTAACACTAGTTCCTGGGTTTGGAACATTCCTATGCTCGATGCAAGGTGGTGAATATTGGTAGTCAACACTCAAAGGAATGTTCTTTCCATGGATAAAAGGTATCAAGTTGTAGAGACTAACGAATGCATGGTTTGAACTTGCTGAAAAGTCATGGTAAAAAGTGGCTTATACACGAGTCCAAATGAAGTTGGCTTAAGGCCAAAAAGGTACAAGTAGTCAATATGCAATGAAACAATACAACTTAACACATGGGAGCCTCTAGGATATAAATCCAGAATAATAGCGAAGAAGAAGAGGAATGAGGCTTCATCACAAAGTCATGGCAAGACTAAAAAGGACTTCCAAGCCTAAACAATTCTTGCAACATGGGAAACATATGCTAGCAAGGATTTAACTAGGAAGCTCCTGGAAGGAGTGGCTCTACCACTATGTTACAATTTTATAAGACAACAAGTGAAAGTGGTTTGAAAACCACGGCATAATGGGGTCAACCATATGGAAAAATATCGCAGTATGAGGTTAAGATGCTTAACGCAACGGAAAAAGTGATATGTCAACCTATAAACCAGTGACGAAAATGATACCTTCCGTGATAGGTTTGTGATCACGGAGTTAAAGTGGTGAAAAATGTCACAAATTATTCATTTACCCTGGAAAACAACCTCCCCCAACACTTCAAGCCAAAAAATTAAAAAGTTCATGAAATAATAAAGTTAAAAATTATGAACTTTATAAAAGTGGGTTTTAACATTTTAATATAAAAATACATTTTGACTCACTAAAATTCTTTTGAGCTTGCAAGTGTTGAGAGCTTGGGAGAAAACTTGGGCAACTCCATTCCACTGATTTCCTCAACCAATTCGTCAACCAGAGCTTCTAGGTAATTCTAAATTCACAATATTGTCCATTTAATTGCATTTTACATAGATTCATTTGATTTTTAACCACGTATCAAAATCCCTACACATGGGTTTCCAAGGGATAAGCCATGTGTATATGTGACTGTCTCTTAAAAAATCCGCGTATGTGTAGAGAAGAATGAAAAATCAAATTTCTAATGGATGAATTTCTTCAAAGTTCCAAGATAGCAATCATTTGGAAAGAGAGGGAGCATAGTGATGTTGACAATGATGTTTTAAATGATCCTTTGGCATTGGATGCATTGAGAAGATGCATATTGCTCAAGTTTTTTATGACACCAAACATGAAAACCCAAACTCGATTGTTAGAGATACTTATTCATTACTAGGATCCAAGGCAAGATATATTTATGATTGATCAGGTGCCCTTACAGATTAAGCTAGAAGATATCCACTTCATCGCAGGACTTTCCCGAAGAGGGGAAGCGTTCGATCTAAAATAGAGGGCTCAGGGAGGCCTATATGTTTCATATTACATAGATCTCTACTGTACACCAAGGACGAACAAGGTTGGGTCACAGATTCAGATAAAAAATGTAAGAAGCCTACCAATTGAAATTATCCTCTTTACCATTGTCAAGGTAGCAGGATCAACATCATTGCATAAGGCCTCTCGACTTGTCATGTTCTTGGCAGTAGAGTGCCTTCGTTCGATAGTGTTTGATTGGTATACAACTCCCTTGGTATGCATGAAGAAGAAATTATCTTCAGTGAGACGAGGGAAAACGACGCATTTTGGCTATGGAAGTATACTTTGTCCATTTTTCTTTGAGAGAGTTCTAGAACTTTGACTCAGAGTATTTATAGCCATTAGCGGTCCCAGAGATCCGAGGATGGCTAGATGGGAAGACTTGATCAAGTGACTTAGTAGAGGCGAAGTCACTCGAGTAGCATTTGACAACGAGTTATTCCTCTAGTGGGAGAAACAAGTCATAACTATAGATGACTACCCTTATGTAGGCATAGATTATCGAGAGGGCCCAGATCTATCACTTCCCAAGGACATTGCATGGGGTGATATTGGTAAATATATATATGTGTGTGTGTGTGTGTGTGTGTGTGTGTGTGTGTGTGTGTGTGTGTGTGTGTGTGTGTTATTTGAGTTTTTTGGATTTTAAATATGATCTTAAGAAGTTAAAAATATTTTTTCTTGAAACAAAAATCTTACAATATTATTTGATCATGATGCAAATGTTGGACTAGTGATACCTGTGGGTCTACCTAGCCATAGGCATTGTGGCAGAGATGTGAAGAGAGCAGTAGCAGAGTCCGAGAGATTCCTTCATGTAGTCCATTGGAACTTAGAGAGTTTGACTCTATAGGTTCCCATGGAAGTTGTAGAGGATCTCTCTGAGGCCATTCAAAGACAAGTGGTAGAAGTACCATGGGAGTGAGTGTGACTCTTCCGACAGGTGGAGAATTCCATCGTTGTTTTCCATGGCGCTCATCTAGGGTAGGGCCCACAAACTTAGATTAGATGATTGATATTTTTATGGACATTATCAGTCTTAAGCCCTAATTTTATAGGACATATGTCCACATTTTGTAATATTTTTAACATATTATTCATATCTATGTAGAGACGGTTTCGCTATGATTTGATATATATACAGATGATTTTATGATATTTTTGGTTTTAATGTGATGAATGATTAATTTGCCAATCTAATGCTTGATTAGCTATAAAATCAACAAGTGAATTTTTTGATCGTGGAATATGAGTAAAAGTAATAAAATTAAATGATCTTTGTAATAATCTCACTCTTAGAAATTGGCGATGTAATAAAGGATATCTCACATGATATATGTTATTTAATTTAGACTCCACCAATTTTGAATCCAAATAAACCACCAACTATTCAATACCAAAAGATATTGCCTCAAATAGTAAATTAATGACAACATTGTATTCAACCATATTGTTGGAAGCAGGACCAATACATATGCCTCTTGAGACTAAAAACTGACCAGATGGATAATATTACCAAAGTGGTGGAAGCTAAGTTCCAAGTATGTCTACTAGTACCATCAACAAATCCTAAATACACTAGATAACCCATTGTAACATGCCAAAGAATATCAAAAATACCAATATCACCATGAGACCCATAGAAAAAAAGAAAAACTATGTATGATATTTACAAAACAAAGAAAATGCTAGTAAATATCCTAGGCATAATACTTATTAAGATAGAGCCCATTTATGGGCTCTGACATCGCATTTCCATCAAAGTCAACCAACTCATATGCACCTTTCTTAAAGACCTTTTTTATGATAAAGGAATGTACCACACGGGTTTGAACTTGCCTATGCCCAAGGTGTCTTTATCTTGGTCATAGACTAGGAAAAGTTCACCTTCAGAGAAAACCCTAGGATGCACAATATTTTCATATTGGGACTTTACTCTCTTCTTATGGGCTTCATTCATTGTGGTTTCATCTCGATGTTTCTCATTGAGATGTTCCAAATGAATAAGGAATTCTTCAAGACCCAGGTGTTTGGAAGAATTTCAATTGCTAATTTAAGAGATGGGATCTCACATTCCACATTTAAGATTGATTCCAAAGGAGTAAAACCTGTGGTGGTCTTGATAGACATCTAATATGCCCAAAGTGTAGGATATAGCATGATGTGCCAATTTGATTTAGCTTTATTGATTTTCCTTTGTAGGATAGTTTTGAGGGGTTTTCTTATAGCCTCAACCTATCAATTATCTTCAGGGTAGTAAAAAGACAAATTCTCTTGCCAAAATCCCAAATTTAAATCCAATTCAGACATCATCTTATTCTGAAAATGACTTCCATGATCAGTGACAATCTCCCTTGGAATACTGAAACATGAAATGATTTGGTTTAATAGGAAAATAGATGCTATCTCACCATCGTTATTGAAAGTATTCATAGCTTCAACCCACTTTGTAAAATAGTCTAATGCTATGATAATGTACTTGTGACCCTTATCCAAAGTCGGGTTACAAGTTGTAAAATCAATACCCCACTTTGTGAAAGGACTGGCAGTGGTGACAGGGAAAATTGGATCTAGCTTAGCCCACATTTTCTAAGTGTATACCTCACAAGGATAGCACTTCTTGACTGCTTCAATGCAATCCTTGAAAATCGAGGGCCAAGAATAGCCTGCACACAAGATGTTTTGGGCTATAACAAGCCCAAACAGATGAAATCCACAAGCTCCACTATGGCATTCGTTTAGAATAGACTCAACTTCTTCTAGGATTAAACAACACCTGAGGATTGAGTCAATCTCGTGGTGATACAAAGTGTCATCGAAGATAATATAATTTTTAGCTAGGTGATGCAATTTTCTATGTTCATCTTTCGAAAAAGTCTGAGGGAACTTTGAAGTTTGGAGATATACTATGATGTCTCCATACCAAGGATATTGTGAATAGATTAGGAAGAGATGTTCATTAGGAAATGACTCTTCCTAAACAACATCCTCTTCACAAGGAAACTTTGAAATAAATTTTGTGAATACTATATATTTTTTAGACTTGCTTGACATAAATTTGAGATCGAATTCCTATAATATGAAAATCCATTTATTATACTTTCCCCCAATCACTCGCCTACTAAAGAAAAATTGAAATGATTTGGCTTCATCCAACACAAAAAATATAAGCAGAATACAATGATGGAGCCACTAGACAGCGCGAATTGTTGCCAAATCCAATTTATCTATATGAAAATACCTAAGTTTAGGACTGACTAAGCCTCGACTCAAAGAATAAATCATATGCTCTCTAAGAGCATTGTCTTACTGAACCAAAACCATACCAATGGTAGATTCTACTGCATCGAGATATAAGAGGAAATACATGCCATAATCGGTGGACTCAAAAGAGGAGTAGAGGTCAATTCCCTTTTCAAGGCATTGAAGGAGTGCTAAGCAAAATCATCCCAAACAAGTGGAACTCCTTTCTTCAATAATCACATAAATCCTTTCATAATCTTGGCATAATTTATGATAAATATCATTAAGGAAATAGCTTTTCCTTGGAGACTATGAAGTTCATGAACAATCGATGAGGGAGGCAACTGAAGTATTTCCTCAACCTTGAAGGGATCAACATGAATCCCTTCATTGGACACAATGAATCCCAATAATCGACCGGATGTGACAGTGAAAACACATTTATTAGGGTTCAACCAGATCTTATAGTGACAACATCTTTCAAAAACTAAACGAATGTGTTTTGGATGATCCATTCTCTTTTGAGAATGAGCAACTAGGTCATCCAAATATGTCTCTATTATGTGCTTGAATTCATGGAAAACATAAGAAATGGCATACTAAAAAGAATCTCTAGAATTGTTTTTAGCCAAAAGGAATATTCTTATACGCAAACGAACCCCAGGGGTAAATAAATGTTGTCTTGTGTTGATCTTTAGGATGGATAGTTATTTGATTATATCCCAAGAAACCACCCATGAAGGAAAATATCTCATTTCCAGCACACTCATCAATGAACTGATCGATAAATGGAATGGGGAAATTATCTTTACGACAAGCCTTATTCAAATCCCTAAATTCAGTGCATACCTGGATCATTCCTTTCTTTTTATTATCAACAGGGATTGTATTTCAGACCCATTCATTTAAAGCAATGGGGTATATGAAACCCACCTTAAGCATCTTTTCAACCTCAACTTTAATAGTTGCAACTTTCCTAGGATTTATGGTCGAGGTTTTTTCCGTACAGGCTTAGCATTTTCAATTTTCGATCTCAAGTTGAACTATCGATAGATCGATTTTAGGCATTTCTTCATAAGACCAAGAAAACACATCTCAAAACTCATTAAGAAGGTTATTATAAATATTAATTTCTTCAGGGGAACATTAAGCTTTGGTGAATATATTCTCAATGATATTGGGGTGCCTGGAAAAGTTCACCAGAATGGTTTCCAAGATATTAGACATATTACCTTCAACAAAAATATGTGATGGGGCTAAAGGATTTAGAATTTGAGGAACACTTCTAGTTGAAGAAGTATTGGACAAATTTGATTCAACTTCATGCAAATCAAGGAGAAAATATGACCAAATATGCAAATCATCCCACGGTCTTTCTGCATCAGTGATTTCTTCTAAAAGTTCCTCTTCAAATGGTAAGACAATGTCAAGGCAATACATAGCTGAAGTAGAGTCAACAGTCTAGATCGAAGCCACATCACTATCCAAATACTCTGATGGGGGAGAAATGGAGTCAAAATTTACAGAATTCACAATAGATTGGTATGTGATTTCTGTTGTAGATATAAGATATGCCATTCCACCTACTTGCCCCTCTTCTAATGTGGAAGTAAGGGGGATTAAGGGCCAAGGATCAGAAAAATAATGATTTTTGAATGAATCTTTTTGAGGAGCGATCCTAGAGGACAAAATGGCATTAATATGAGCAATAGGAGGAGGAAGATCGAAAGTACCCATCAATGAGGAATACATTCCAACTCCCAAATTCTTGACAAGTTGCTTCGTATTTTCACTAGGGGGATGGTAGAGTTCGAGCATACATTGGGATTGTTAGGAGAATAAGTCAATTGATCAAAAGTAACAATTATCCCTTCATGAGGGAAGCATAAGATGTGAAACAACAATGAAACAATGGCATCCATTGCGTCAACCCAATTTCGACCCAATAAAATATTATAATCAAGGTTGGAATCAACTATCTCTTCCTCAACATTGACAAGCTTTCCCCCAACACAGACGTGAAATGCTGGAAGAATTCCATGAGGCCTATGAGAATCACCATCGAATGTAGTAAGGAGAGTAGAAGAGAGAAAAAATTATGGGGGCCCAATAGCCTTCCAACATGACATCGACAAGACACACATGGAATCTCTTTCATCAACTATAGTTCAAAAGATAATATTATTTTGATATGTAGATTTAATCTGGAAAGCCATGTGATGAGGGAGTCTCTTCTTAACACTTGACATATCAAATGTAATAAAAATATATTTCTTTGGGTCTAATTCTCTGACCATAGTGAGAAATGCACTCCTTTGTACAGGACACAATTGGAGTACCTCTACCGCTGACATCACATAGGGGCTCTGAGCCAAATCTTCGACAATAGAAAAGTTCTGAGAAGCCCTAGCACTGGGATTGACATTCAAATGTTTTGTAGAGCCTTTCGACATCCAAGGTATCGACTTAACTACAGGCCTCTCGATATGGAGTGGTTCTGGGATATCAGAAGTATCCTTAACCTTAGAAGTTTTTGACTCACCATAATCATGTGATCTTGTAGCAACATCAACATGAGATTTCACCATATATACATTTGATGTAGATCCCCCATCCTATTTGGTGGGGATTACATTACTAGCATTAGCACCAGGAAGCATTTGTTTCCCTTGGGGAAAAGAGTTAGTCATCACAGCTTGGGAACTTGAAGAATGTTTCTAAGTTAACAAGCACTGAGCATCCTGAATCTTAGGGAAAAGATGGGTAAGATGATCCCCATTGCATAACTTGCATGGGAATTTTCTTTCTTTTTAGATTCATTTTTTCCCTCTCCAACATCATTATTAGGTTTGTTCACATTTCCCTTCCCAGCCTTATATTTTTCTTACCACATCCCTTCTTCTTCCCATCGGATTGTTGGTTTACTTTGGGACTTGAAGGTTTGACAACATTAACTGTTAAAGGCTGGGAAGGAATAGACATTGATGGTGTAGCCTGTGATGGAGAAGAATATTATAAAGATAACTAATGTAATTTATTTAATAGGTTAGTCGTACTACAATTGATTGACCCTACAATTTCATCAGCATGGGGTTTCGGCTTAGGTTTGGCTAGATCAAGGAGCATCAAGAAGATTCTTGTAAAGGAATCCAGATTAAGAATAGATGAGTTCTAACTGTTGGGCTCTAAATATGGCACGTTTTTCAGTGAACACTTTGAAGAGTGACACGTCCTTAGAAGTCTTTGGTTGCAAATATTTCAAACACCATTCTAGAAGAAACTCATCAGGGATATATGCCTTGATTAGCCTCTTCATTTTAAACCACTCTTGGATATGGTTAAAAATGTGAGTTTCTTTGTCCTATTCAAAACTGACTAGAAGCTTAGTTCCAGCATCATATCAAACAAGAAACTGAAAATGATTTAGAAACAAGTATCCAATTTGCCAAATGTATAAAAGGTACCCCCTCTAATCTCAATGTACCACTTTACATAATTTCCAGTTAAGGCGCGTTGAAATAAACTCAACCTGATCAAATAATCAATCAACGAGTTATATGAGCACTACAAATGGAACATGGTTATATGATTAGTTGGATTCTCTCCAGAATTCCCTTCAAAATTCAAAATAATAGATGGAAGTTTGGTGGGGATCGGAGGCCAAGCCAGATTGTATTAATTTAGATCGTTTATTAATTTCAAAAGATCTGGCAAGTTCAAATTTTCTAGGAATGGTAAGCACGGAGGAACATGACAATTCCACCCACTAAGAGTAGAATTTCCAACATTAGAAAAATAGTATCCTAGATTTGGAGAGGCACCAGGTTGCCTGGGGTTACTCGTAGAAGGACTTGAACCATAAGGAAATCCTTGTGGCCCATAAGTATTCAAAGGATAACCACCCCTTGCCATAAGATAACCATGCATAGAGTAGATTCCTTCTAGCGAAACATTGAAAGAAGCGGAATGCCCTTGATAAGGATTCAATGCACTAGCTAGCAGAGGAAGGACTTATGAGGTCCCAATAGAAAGGAAGGGCATACTCCCCTATTTACCAAATAGATGAGATAAGCTCCCAGCCGCTAAACCACTGACAAAAGGATTTTCCCATTCTTGACTTCCTTGGAAAGGATTAACATCCTAAGCCTATCCAGAGAAAGGTATTGATCTTAAGTTCAAAGATGGATTGGAAAGAGGAATATGACCAATTCCAAAAGTGAAACCCTGAAAATATGTTGAACCACTTGGCCTAGAAGTCATGGATGTGGAAACAGTAGATGGGAAGATTGAAGGAACTGAAGGAGTCCCACTGGATGGCATCCTGAAAGGATAGGCACCAGTGAAAGGGGTGGAAGGTTAGCTGTCCCCATGAAAACCCAGAATGGAGGTAGAGCCAATAGCTATTATACTAGGCCTAACAGTAGAGATAGGAATATTACCCCCTCCTACAACTAAAGGAGGGGTTTGCACACCAGAAGTATTAGTAGCCATACTTACACCACTAACATTGGTCATTGGAAAAAAAAAGGAGGAGAGTAAACAAGGCTTACCAGACTGTGAGTTGGGGTACCCACGTAATCCACAAGGTAAGGAAGATGTCTCGAAGGAGTCACGAGGGACTCAGGGATGCCTTTAATATCACCCTCATCTTCCGATTGGAAGGACACCTTAGCAAGTATTGGAGCATTTCTATCCAAATTAGGAACTGAACTAGGTTCACCATGTAAAATGAGAGCCCTTGGAGAAGGATTAATCTTCGATGTGTTAGCTGCTATTGGTTGAAAATCAAAAGTATAATTTATCCTACGCCTTCTAGATGACGGCTTGGCACTCATAGGTGAAAGCCCATGAAGCCTCCTAGACTGATGAACTAGTCGATCAGCCACTTTTAAACATTAAGAGAACATTTTAAAGACTCAAAAATAAAAACTTATGGAAATCTAAGATCAAAGAGAACTCACTAAAAAGTCCCTAAAGATACAACCAAACAAGAAGCTTCCAAGTATTTCCATATGGGTGATTAGGACCGGGCACCAAAATACAAGAAAGCGAATATAATGACCTTCCAAAGATAGTTTGGGATAATTACAGCCCACGCCTACCAGCGAAGGTATCAAAAAAAGTTACACTAACCTCCAGGCAATAGCCTTTTCCAGTGCAAGTACCTGATCTTCACAAGGGCACCCTCCAAAATTATTATGAAAGTGATGCAATGTTTGTCTCAAGTGCCATGAGTATTCGCCCCCATAGTCACTTGTGTGGTCCTTAGGATAGGAAACTAAGGTCATGTATTCATAATCAAAAGTTGGGTAGAATAGTCATGGGTGTGTGATCCAACAAGTAGGAGAGGGGGTATCTCTTTTTCCTTATCTTCACATGTCCTCATGCTTAACTCATTTGTTAGAAGAGATTTTCCAGATTGCTTAATGATACTAGATTTGCACTCTTTAATCAAATTCTATGTTTTAGTTTAGAGCGGACTTGGAGAGTTAACTCTCCACATACCTATTCCAAGGACCTAAATTCCCTATACTATTTGATATATCTATGACAAAACGAAAATCTAGTTCGTTTTAAATTAAGCACTTGATTTGATTGATTTTTATTTAGGTCAAGGGTAGCAGAAGTGAAACTTGTGATGTTTTGACACAAAAAGAAATAAATAGAAAACTAGGCTACATGCAAATGTAACTTCTTTTCCTTCAATGAAAAGTGATCTCTATAAGGTTCTACAAGAAATCTATGAAAAAAAAAAAAAAAAACTTTTTCCTTTAAACACACTCACACATTCAGCGTCTATCGAAAGCAACTAAAATGCCTAAAATGAAAACTACCTTAATGCATACTAAAATGCCTAAATGTAATATTCTATGGAATTATCCAAACAAACAAATGTGTTCTTTCAAATACTAAAATCCAAAATTTGAAAAACAATGAGAAAAAATAATCCAAGAAAAGATCTCCCAAATGAAGAAAATTTTAACCTCAAGCAAAGATTTTCACACTTGTTGAAAAGCCAACAAAAAAAACCAAAAAACAAAGTAAAGAAAGGGAAAAATAAAATGTTTTTCCCCTTTTCCTTTTTAAGGACTTATGAAAAAAGTTTCAAGAAGGCAAAGCAATCAATCAGTTCAAGATCAAAATCAAGCGAAAAGACTCCAAACTTCACAAGCCATAAACAATCACCAAGATGATCAGACTAAGGTGAATAAGAGACCAAAACACTTGAACAACTTGACCTGAAAGATACATAAAAAATTCAGAAAAATAGAAAGATTTCAGAGAACCAAAGTCCTTCACTGAATTCAAATTGCAAAGACCCTTCTCAAATAATAAAAAAGAAACCAAATGAGCCAACTTCAAGAATGCAAAGCAAAGTAATATTGGGTTGTTAGAAAATTATATAATACAGAGCAATGGAACATCTAAAATATTGTAGAAATATAAACGCATAAAACAAGAGCGACACATATATACGTGGTTCACCCAGTTTGGGCTACGTCCACGGAGAAACAATCAGTCCTTCCTTTTGTATTATCCAGTAAACTAAAGAGATACAACCTACATAAAATCCGATGTAATTCTCTCTTCGCTCTCAATCTCCTCTCTCTTCCTCCCTCAAAATACAGATCTACATAGACACAATACAATTCCCTCATATATAGTGAGGGGTTTCCTTCTAGGGAAAAAACCCTAAATTAAACATAACTTCTACTGTCAAATCTCTGCCTAATGAATGCCTCAGATTGACTACGAAATTACAACATTTTACAAGGCAATTTTACATCTATTCTTAGCTTTGGGGGCACTGCCCCCGATCCCCCACCATGGGGGGGCTCCCAAAGGTCACAGCCACCCCCCATGTAGAGAATATTTTATAGGCAGCGTTGTCGCCCCATTACGAACATGGGTCCAATGTGGCGATACCTATGAATACAAAAGATAATCAGGCTCCACACCCAACAATCTCCCACTTGGAGACTGATTATAGAAACTCCACCACTGCTTCATTTGCTAGACAATGACTCCACTTTGGACCTGGTTGTTTCTCAT
>APFE031275051.1:45558-72250 GCA_000404065.3 Pinus taeda | reverse complement strand
GGACACTCCTCCTTACTTAATTTGAAATGGCTAGCCAAAGGTATACTAACTGGTTTTGCATTCTGCATATTAAAAATTTTCAACACCTTTTCTATGTACTCACTTTGAGACAATGTTAATTTGTGATTCTTCCTATCTTTAGTTATTCTCATACCAAGGATTTGTTTTGTAGCACCTGTTAGGCCCCTGTACCAATAGGTGTCATATGTCATTATTGACTTGATGAGCTATGTAATATCTTCATACCTTCTCTTGTTTCAAAGGTTTTCCATATTTTCAAAAAAATCAAAAAGTTTAAAAAATGTAAAGAAGGTATACCCTAAAAGAAAAATCAAAGGGTGAAAAGAATAAAAGATGGTCAAAACATAAAAGAAAATGAACCCTAAACAAAAATAGACTAGGAAAGTGTGTAAGTCTAAATGCCACTACTTTTTCACTTTGTATAATAAGCAATTGTGTGCAGTTGTCATTTATGCCATAATTCATGAATAGTCAAACTGTTTAAACTTGACTAATTCATTTTTCAATTTCATGTTGTAAAAATAGAGAATAAATATCTAACCAAACAGTGTAATCTTGGCAGAGAAGTAGATAAGTAGAGTGAAAAAGGAGCTCAACAGTTTAATTTGAGCCCTTGGATGTAATAAGTGCAGACTTAGATAGGCTTTTCCATGTAAAAGAAAAATAATATTTGATAAGGGTTTTCCAGCCTAAGTGCACCCTAATAAAGAAGAAAAAATGCTAGGTTAAAGTAGGTAAGGTAGGTAGTTGATGTTGAAGAATTATATGTGATGATTAATGTCTCTAAATGTGTTAATATTTCACTTTCATCACAAGGCCAAGGCATACAGTACATTGCAAGCTTCTCAAGCAAAGCAAAGTCAGAATAATTAACTCCCCTTCTCATTTTCCCTAATTATTCACTAATTTCCCCTAAGTACTAAGGTAATTGCTAAATTGGAGGGGCTCAGAGCATTTCTCTGACTTCTGGAGGGACCGGACCCTCAACCCAATCATTTAAACGGGCCTAAGTACTTAAAAACATTCATAAATCATTCATTCACTTTCATAAGTCTTTTCCTAAGTAAAATCATATTTTACTTAGGAAAATTACATAAAATCCCATAAAAAACCATTTTCTCACTTAAGCCTAAGTTAAATACACAATTCTAATGTTTTTTTCTTGGCTCTTTTTCATCACATTATCATATTAATTTCTAACTTATATTATATAAATCCCCTCACAATGTTACCCTTTCCTGTATTATTTAAACTATTAAAAATCCCAAATTTCTATATATCCTGCCCCATTGGGTTAACTTATAACTATAAATACATTTTAATCGGGATTAACTAGTTAACCCGTAACTAGTTAACAACCCTAACCCCACACTGCATTAATAAGGGATTAATTAACCCTCATGGTTAAGTAAGAACCTCCCCGACCTATCACACCACCCTCGATATAATTAATTAAACCTTAATTGTGTTGGGCCCATCATTGTTAAACCCCATCGCATTGCGCCTCCCATCAGTCGTTCGATCGCACCTCCTACATCCGACGGCTACTAATGATATCGTGCAACCCTTTGTGACTATCACAAAGTGGTTTTCACACAACGCCTCCACCATGCATCGCAAAACCTATGGAATTGCTGTCTTTCAGCTCATTACCGCCCATCCCCAAAAGCGGTGTGATACCGAACCTCTTACCACCTTCCTGCATACGATAAAAACCGTCATGTCACTCCCCACTGACGTCATCCGCTCGAAAACTAAAAACCCCCGCTAACCTTGACTTTGTTAATAAAACAAACAAATGTCATTTTCGTCGCATTATACTGCAAACCTATGCTTCCATGCAAAGAACATCAAGGTCAACTGTCCGAGGTTTTCAACCGCCAACCTGCTCAAAAAACTTGCAGCTGACGCAGCCCAGAGCCTATTAGCTACTATCAACACCTATTACTTCACTGTTCGTTCCTCAAACACAGGTATTTATCCAATTCCCACAGAAACCCTGCAAGTTCTCATTTTACATTGTAATTTGACATAAAAGACCCAAATTTAGTATAATTCAATCTTTATTTCATCATAGAAGTTCCCAGACCCTCTGTTTTTCCCATTTTTCAGAGAAAACCTAAATTCCTTTTCTGAATATACAAGAACCAAAAATGGAAACCCCCATCTCTTTGAATGTTGCACCCATGAATGCTCCTCATAAAGATTTAGACTATTTGCCTCTTGCAGATAAAGACTTCCAAATAAAAGACTTATCTACTAATAAAAACCACGTTAAAGTCTTTTACCAAAGTAGAGACAACTATCTAAATGGCTCTGACATCCTAGGATTGTGGGAATCTAACCTTCCCATGTATTTTTTCCCCTCAGTCCATGTTTTCCCTGATATAATTCATCAATGCCAAGCCAATTATGACCCTAACCGCAGAGCAGTTATGTCCCCAAGTCAAACAGTCCTCTTCCCAATAAATGCTCAATACATCAATGAAATGTTGCAATTCCACTCCAGTCAATCTCTCACTCCCATTTCCATGGGATATTTACTTGAGAAATCAACTCAATTGTCCCAGATAGAACTAAATTGCATCTGCCAGACCTTCATGTTACAAAAACATCAGCCCAAGGGCCCACCTCCTTATCTGCAAACTTTCTTCACAGGTATGGGAAGACTCATTGTTGATATGATATCTTTAATTATGGGGTTTAACACTAGTGAATTTGTTGATGAGGTAACCCTAGTGTTGTTGTCAATTTTTACTCCTGGACAGCCCCCTACTATGAAGTATGATTATGCCTCCTATATTGCTAACAAGATTCATGACCAGTTCTTGAGATTGGACAATGAAGGAATTTTCAAGTATACCACCTTCATATATCATCTCATGCTCTATTATCAGTCAGAAAACTTCCTTTTCCCTGTCATGAAACCTGATATCAAAGGCAATCCAAGGTTTGTCATCTTTTCGAGTCTCATCTTCCATTATTCCCCTGATTCCCCTTACTCATACATTGAGTTCATTGATCAATGTTTTCATCCAGCAACCACCTTATTGACAAGGATTTCCCCTCCCAGGATCAGTGGAGACATTAAGAGGATCCTACAGCTCTCCAAGCAGTACAAAATATGTGATTGGTACCTATACAAGAACCATACAAAAATCAAGATATATGGGTGTGATCTCTGCCCTTTCAAGTTACCAAAATATGTTCCAATGAGACTGTTTACATTGGAATATTTCAGAAAAATAATAAATTCAGATTTGGTCCATTTTTATAATGCCAAGAACAAAGCTCAACTTAGAATCAAAAATCAATTAGGCCCTTTTTTCTACAACACTAGGGAAGCATGGAAAGAAGCAGAAAGAATTTTAGAAGATCACCTTAAGCTCCACAAAAGTTTTGGGTGGATACCATATGACCCTAACAACTTCATTTGTGATAGAAGAATGAAGAATAGATTGTCACCATACATTCACCATAGGATCCCATAGATTGAATAATTTGCAAATATGGATGAATGGAGGGAAGGGACCCTAGTAGAAAATGATAGTGAACAGGCCAATATTGATAGTGTTATGAGAGATCTTGAGAAAACACTTGACCTGGATTCTTTTGGGTAGGTACAGAGGACAGGGATTGGTGCCTCTATAGTTGGAACCTCTCAATAATATTCACAAGAAACCAACACACCAGCCACAGGAACATCCAAAGGCAAGGAACTAGAGACCAATATTCAAGCTACAGGGCAATCTACAATGTCAAAACAGCCTGAAACTTCCAAGGAACAGGCCTAAATGCCAACTCCTCCAACTCAAAGAAATGTGGGAGAACCTCTAATCTTGAAGACTCCTATGAATGAGGAAAGGAACAAAAAGAGAGACAGGGAAGTAGTTATCCCTGCCAGTGGACCCTCAGAGCAGCCTGGTACTAAAAGGCAAAGGTTAAATCCTCTTTTAGAGGAGGAATTTTTTGAAGAGACTACTGATAGTCAAAGAAAAGGAGTAGATAGTCATCAAATATTCCCAATAGGTGGGACATCTACTAGCTCATAAAGACAGGAGCTAGAGACAACAAAGTGCAAAGGTATCATCTTTCAGACCACCAGGGAAGGACACTCTAGATATTAAGAAGACATTTATAGAAATATAAGCCATAAATGATCCATTGAGGCTTTAGGTTTACAATCAATATTTGAAAATGGCTCCCACCAATCAAAACAGATTGATGTTAGCCTATGAAATCAAAGAGGGTAAAATGATAATGAGTTATTTCAAACCTAAAGTACAACAGCCTCAATCAGTAGCAGACTATCTCAGGACCAATTTTGAAGTCATGGCAAAGGATAGTCATCATTTGGACCAAATTTAGTTACACAAACAAACAAGAGAAATGATCTATTCTACATTGACTGGTAAGGCCATGATGGCCCAAAGGCTGGAAAATTCTTTGAATAACATAACTGCCCAACTATAGTTGGAGAAAGCCTCCTCACAGGCTAAAGATAACAGAATAAAGTGTTTTGAAGAAATAATTATTGGGTTGGGTCATGATCCCAAAGATGCGAAAGCTATAGAAGCCTTAATCAAAAAGAAATATGAAGACATCGCTGCCTTGAGGAAGTAGCTAAAGCTGCCTCCTTCAAGGCATCCCCAGAATGCTGAGATCATGAAGCAAAAATCTGAAGAAGATCTGATGGATTTACTCTTAAAACTTAATGAACGACTGAATGAGACAGAGCAAGAACTAGAAAAGTCATTGAAGGACAAGCAGGGAGAGTCGACCTCTCAACCTCCCAATGTGATACTAGTAGTCTCAATTGCAGTCCCTTCAACCCTTGGAACATCTCTGGCACCAAACATTCCAGCAGTCACAACAGAGGTAGTTACAGGTACAACAACAGCAGCAGCATCAGGAACAAAACAGGAAAGTACTACAAATTTGAGCACAGAGGAGCTGATAAAATCAATGGAGGACATGAAACTGCAAGTTTCATAGCTAAAAAAGGTAAAAGAATAGTATGCCAACTTAGAGCAGAGATATGATCTCTCAAAAATAAATGTTACAGAAAAGAAAAGGGAGATTAAAGGATTAGAAAACAAAGTGAAATCAGTAGAAAAGGACCTTACGTTTGACAAGCCTCTGGCAGATATTAGAAAAATTCTTTGGGAAAACATCACTCAATCAATAAATGATGTTTGGCCATCAATTCAAATAATTTTTTAGCAGATTGATTTAGTAAAGGTAGCCCAAGAAGAGATTCAAAGGACAAGAGCAGAATTAGGAAGAATCCCTGAGGAAGTCAACAGGCTCATAAATTTTTTGAATAATAAGAATAAGAACTAGCTTGAAGAACTTGGCATTGAAGACAAAATAGGGACCATTTTAAAAATCAAAAGGGTATTAACCAAAAGAACTTTGATACAAAATTTATAAAGAAGTTGCAAGGACATGCAAGCAGAGATTAATGCTTTTATGGAAAAAATTTCCATTTTGCAGAACAAGGGGCTACCTAGTCCTTTAGTTATCAATGACAAATTAATTAGGCATAAATATTATGTGGATAAATTGAATCAATATGTAGGCAACTAGGCAAGTTCATCAACAAGTGCATCAAGATCAAAGGCACTGCCTACAGGCGGAGTTCTCTATGATAGTCTAGAGAACCTATTCTATGTAGAACATGAAATAAAGCACTTGTTTCCAATACAACCTACCTTTTTTAGATATACCGAGACGGATGAGACTCTCAGAAAACTTCAGAAAACCAGAATACCACAGCCAAAATGGTGGGAAGAAATGTTAGAAATTTTTTAATTTATCCTTTATAAAAGGTAAATTTTGATTTTTTACTACAGTCAATGAGGGTAAAGAGGATAAACAGAGATCAAACGGGTAAAGAGTATCAGATGAAGTTAAAGTGTATCAGTAAGAA
Source organism: Pinus taeda (assembly GCA_000404065.3). Classification (NCBI taxonomy): domain Eukaryota; kingdom Viridiplantae; phylum Streptophyta; class Pinopsida; order Pinales; family Pinaceae; genus Pinus; species Pinus taeda. The sequence continues at coordinate 66,297 of APFE031275051.1, read as the reverse complement.
GATAAAAACAGAGCAGCCAACACAGAATTACATCAAAGATAGAAAGATGCCAAATCATAGGGCCTAACTCCAGCACACTCTCAAGAAGGGACAACAAACCATCCATTTGCACTTATCTATTATTAACAAGACCATCTGGCCCTATCTTCATGTAACTTCTAGTTAGTCATCTCATAGTATATCTCACTTTGTTATGAGATATTTTATTGTAAATTTTTTTGTATAAATACACCCCCATTCGGAGTATTGAGGGTGGATTCTTAGACATTGCTGTAAAACTGATTATTTTGGAATAAAGTGTTGTTGGACAAATCTTTCATGGCTGGCTAGATGAAGAATTAATACAAAGGAATTTTCACATGATTCATGTGCAATGCATTGGACAAATAAGTATTTTATAACTCATGTGGTATTGTGTTCTTGTTTATTATATCAATTATGTTTCATATCTAAATACTTAAACAAAAAAGCTTAACTCAGAAAGTGCTTTAGTGCAATCTGTTTTCAATCGTTTACATTCTTGATGTTTTCCTCCAAACTAGCATAAACAGTGAATTCTTAATTGCTCTTGTTTCCTAGTTTAATCATTTTGATAATTTATTAAAGAATTCTTAATTTCTCTTTACTGGTGATCATTCAAGTTCTTTTCTCTTAAAACATGTTGAAGGATTCTTAATTGCCCTTCATCCCTTTTAAGCCCATTCCATCCTACTAAGTTATCATTTGATCCATGTTTTACCTATCTTGCCCTGTGAAACCATCCTTTGTTGAGAAATCAAATCCAGTTGAGCCATTCCTTTTGACTCCATTAGCCCAATGGCCTGAACTATTCAGTTCCAACCCTCTGCTATTGAATTTCACCACCAAGCTCAACCAAAATCCCAAAGCTTTCATAACTAGCCTAAAACCTTATAAAACAAAGCTAAATCTTAAAGAGAGAGCCCTCTCTAGGTACATATTGGCTAGATTTTGTACCCAAAAGTTGGTTTGTGGTTATCTCGGACCCTTTCCTCTTCTTACAACTTCTAGGAAAATCTGAGTAACAGCACCCAAATCCTTCATTGCAAATGAGTTTGCCAATTTTCTTTTGAGCACATTTATTTCCTGCATGTTAGAACCTGCAACAAGCATGTCATCTACATACAATAACAATATAATATAGTTTCCATCATTTTGCCTTTTGAGATAAACAAAATGATTAGAGTGACATCTAGTATAACCTTGTTCAAACATTAACCTGTCAAATTTTAGATACCATACAAGCTCTTCTTCAACCTGCACACTAGTTTCTCCTTCCCTTTTATCTCATATCCTTGTGGCTGTTGCATATATATCTCTTCCTTCAAATCCCCATCGAGAAAGGTTGTATTTACATCTAACTGCTCAAGATGCAAAACTTCAGCTGCTACTAGACTTAAATAGTTATAATTGAAGTCATTTTAGCAACAGGAGAAAATATCTCATCAAAGTCTATACCCTTTTTTTGTGCAAACCCTTTCACCACATGTTTAGCTTTATACATTTTTCTACCTCCATATTCTTCCTTCAACTTGTAAACCCATTTATTATGCAATGTTGTTTTACCTGCAGGAAACCTAACTAAGTCCCAAGTCTGGTTATGTGCTAAGGAGTCCATCTCTTTTTTCATGGCTTGCTCCCACTTCTTCCTAGTTTCTACGTGCATTGCTTCTTCATAACATTCTGGTTCACCAAAATCAATCAACAATACATAATATAATAAAAGAGAGTATCGTTCAGGGGTTTACTTACCCTGGTAGATCTTCTAACACCACTTTCAGGGGTTTGAGGTGCTTGTTGTTTTTTTGGTTGTTGTTCTGGCTGTTGATCATTATGATTTTCAAGCACCATCACTTTTTCTATGATCTCGTCAAGCACTGTGTATTCTCTGTTTTCTTTTTCCTCTTTCTTTTCCTGCAGCTAATCCTTATACAAAACCTTTTAATTGAATATGACATCTCTATTCCTAATGATTTTGTGTTTTTCATAATCATAAAAGCGATAACCAAAATCATTAACACCATATCCAATAAAGGTACATTTCTTTGATTTTGCCTCAAGATTTGTTCTAATTTATTTATTAATGTGGACAAAAGCTTCACAACCAAAAGTCTTTAAAAATGAGTAGTTTATATTTTTACCTATCCATGCCTCCTCTGGAATACCACCATCCAAGGAACTTGAAGGCCCTTTGTTTATTAGATAAACAACAATATCTACAACATCTACCCAAAATTGTAAAGGCAATCCTGCATGTAATCTCATGCACCCCGCATGCTCCATGATTGTCCTATTCATCCTTTCTGACACACCATTTTCTTGTGGTGTTCCTCGAACTGTCTTCTCTATACAAATTCCATTCTCTGAATAGTACCTATCACAATATTAGCTGTAATATTCACCTCCTTTATCTGAGACACTTCAACCTTTTTCCTGTCTCATTTTCAACCAAAGCTTTCCATTTCTTAAAAGTATCAAATACATCATATTTATTTTGAATGCAATAAATCCAGTTTTTCTGGTTGCATCATCAATAAAGGAAACATAATAACGAAAGCCACCAAGAAATGATACCTGAGCAGGTCCCCATACATCTGTATGCACAAGCTCTAATTTTTCGATCTTCTTTTCATTCCCAACTCCGAGGAATCTGACTTTCTTCTGTTTTCCATAAACACAATTCCCACAGAGTTTTAAATCAACATGCTTCAAACCTAGCAAAAATTTCTTGAGTGAAGAATCTGCATCCCCTTCTCACTCATGTGCCCGAGCATATGATGCCACAATGACATATCTTCTCCTGTAGAGGTTAAATCATTAACAAAATTCGAAATACCATTGCATAAATACAATGTACCAACCTTTTCTCCTTTTGCTATTACCAGGGACCATTTAGTGACCTTCCGGTTTTATCTATAAAAGTAGTCACACAGCCTCCACCTCCCAATTTCCCTGTTGAAATAAAAATTTTCTTCAGATATGGAACATGCCTTACCTCCTTCAATAGCCATTGATTTCCATTCTGTTGTTTTATGAAAATTGTACCCATTCCAATGATTTTACAGGGTTTACCATCACTCAATTGAACATGTCCAAAATCTCTTTGAACATAATCATGAAAATGTTTCCTATCAGGTGTGGCATGGAATGAGGCCTCTGAATCTACCACCTAGGCATCAATAATATTTTCTAAAGAAAGAATCAAAGCAGCTTGCAACACATCACCTGTTACATTTGCTTCATGATTATTTTCTTGTTGCGCGTCTCCTTCTTTTCCCTTCTAAGACTTGCAATCTTTCTTCAGGTGTCCTTTCTTCCCGTATTTCTAGCACACTATCCCTGATCTAGACTTGGATCTGCCTTTTATTGACTTACCACGATATCCTAGGCTCTTTCCTCTTTCCATTTTTCTTCCCCTAGTATCTGCAGTCAAAGCATTACCTGATGTCTCACCGGAGCTTTTCCATCGCATTTCCTCACTAAGGATTGCACCAACAACATCATCAAAATTTAAAGTACTAGATCCAGAGACAGAGTTACTAATGGCCATAACTAAACCATTCCAACTTTCTGGCAATGAGCACAGAAATTACAGAGCCCTAACTTCATCATCAAAAGTTACCCCTACATAACTTAACTAGCTGGTAATTATATTAAATTCATTTAAATGATCAGCAATAGATCAACCTTCTGACGTCTACATATTAAATAAATGCTTCACAAGGAATGCCTTATTTGAGGCCGAAGGTTTTACATATAGTTTGGCCAATGTTGACATTAAACCCTCTGTTGTCATTTCCTTTGAAATATTAAATGCTACTGACGCTGCTAGGGACAACCGTATTGTTCCAAGTGCCTTTCTGTTGTGAATATCCTATTTTGTGTCTGCCATACTCGTCGACTTCTTTGCCTTTCCGCTCAATGGTTGGTACAGATCTCTCTGATATAAATAATCTTCCATCTGCATCTTCAACAGCTGGTAGTTTTTGCCTTTGAATTTTTCGACCCTAAACCTACCATCTTCCGCCATTTCTCCCACTCAAACCAAGGAAAAGCCAAGATCAAGGAAAAAACAACCCTTCTAGGAAATATGTGATTGTCTTCCCTAGTGGAGTTGTTAGTTATGTTGGTAAGAAAAACTTCCCTAAGGTAAGGGTTGACAACCTCAACAGATCTAGGGCAGGAAATTAACAAGAAGCATATATTCAAGTAAGAAAACTATATAAACTACCAAATTTGTGTCTGAGACGAGGACCGGTAGGTTCTATGTTTGATGTCGATCCCATAGGGTCCAAACTGTTTGCTTCCTCCCAAGCGAGCAGACCTACAACACAGTTCAGACAAGCATATACATTGCAAATATTTCAAATTGTGTGCATAATAAACATGTTAGACCATCAAGCATAAACATATAAATCATGACATGTTACACTTGAATCATAAAAACATAAGGTCATAACATATCATAAATGAGACAAAGCTTCTTTGTTGATATCAACAAAAAGTAGTATAGAGATACAACTTTATCCAACCACGGCACCAATAAAACATTCCTCCAGATATTTCTAGCCCAACCCTCAAATATCACCTCTCAAGCATGTGAAAAATGATTTCATATAATGAAGGATGAGCATCTGTGCAAGGAAACAAGGGTTTCCTATGACTAGGAGTGTAGGAGGCACAGGGAAAATCAGACTTGATATGGGGCCAAAAATACTATAATGTCAATATCCTATCTCCTTGATGTAATATGGCCTTCCCATGAGGTGTATAAATATCACTAGCAGTTAGGCCATGGGCTTCTATAGGTTGGCTTTCAGTGAAACCCGTAAACCTCACCCAAAAAATAGGACATTATTTTATTTTTTATATTTTAAATAATATACGTGGGTTCTATATTATGGTACGTGCGTGTGTACCTGCTTATTAAAGGGAATAGTTGCATATGGAATTAAAAATGTTGTTTTTTTATAAATGATCAAGTTTGTACGGGAAAGGGCTACCCAAAGCCATACCAGAGCATCAGAACTACAGGAGTGTTGAATGATGCTATAACATGTACATAATTCGTAAGCATTCATCAACTTTTTTTATATTTCTTTAATGGGATTTTTAAACCATATATTGTATATGAATAGTCATAATATAGATCAACATATCAAACATGTTCTTCATAATTTAAACATTCAATTGATCATATCTTTGGCAATCTTATGGCGCTAAAAGCTAAAATATTTCCTGAAGAGAATGTGTTTCCATCAACTTGCAGATAGGTGCGTCAATTTTGGTTGAGTTGGGGATTGAATATGAGCAAACTAATTCATATAAAAATGATTGAATTTTATACAGAGATGAATATCAAGGCAAGGTAGAGTTCCCTTTATGTAAAGAGAAGAGATATCGTACATATGTACAAGGTCCTATAGTTCCAAATAAGGTTTTAAGTAACATGCCAATTATATCCAGACTTCGAAAAATGTTTTTTTTCAATTCACTTACACTATTGATGTATTGGCATGCAAATAATAGGAGTAAATATGGATTCATGTGAATTCTGGCCAACTCCAAAGCGTTGAAACACATAGAGGAAAAATGGCCAAGAAAATTCAAAGATGAACCCCATAATATCAGGTTTGGTATTTCAATTGATGGAGCATGACCATTCTATTTCATGAACTCAAATTATAGTGTTTGGCCAATGGGATTGATAATATACAATATCCCCACATGGATGAGTGTTAGAAAGGAGCACCTTATGCTAACTCTCATTGTTCTAGGAAAACGTCAAGTTAAAAACATGGATGTTTGTCTTGTGCCTTTTCTTGATGAGATGTAATTGCTATAGAAAGGCATAAAAATGTATGACATATCACGTCCTCCATCAAATAGTTCCTTCATATTGTATGGTGTGCTATGTTGGACTATTCATGATTTCCCAGGACTTGGTTTTTTTTCCAGTAAGAAAAATATATATATGTATTTACACTCAGAATTTATTGTCATCCCAACTTCCATACTTAGTTTTAAACTATTATTTTGATGTTATTAACCTTATTTATTGAATTTTGGGGCTTAAAACAAAGGGGATGTTTGCATGTCAAGGATGTGCAGAACAATTTCAAGGGTGATATTCTAAATATCTTCATGAATTTATTTATACAAACAATGGGATTTTTATACCACTAGATCATAGGTTTAGAAACTGCCATAAGAATCAATTTGATCGAAAAGTTGAAAAGAGGACCTCCCATGATTATGGGTACAACTAATTGGTTTAAGAAGTATGAAGATGTTGAATTGAAAGCTTGGCAGGATTTTTTTGATGGGGGTGATTCTATTGAAGAACCATAACAAGTTGTAATTAAGATGCCAGAAGGGATGAAAAGGAAATATATATTTTATGAGCTCCCATACTAGAAGGATATATTAATATCTCACATATTAGATCATATACACATCTTCAAAAATGTCCTATATTCAATTTTTCGATATATAGCAGGTAAAGAGGACACCTTGTCTTTGAGGAGATATATTGCTCTTTAGTGTACCAAATTTGATAGAAAACATTTGTGGCCAAATAGGGAAAATGAAAAATATGAAGAAGCTCCAAGGATTTTGAAAAATAAAGATATAGACCAGCTAAAAATTTTCATGTGTTCAATAAGGACACCTACTGGCTATGGATCATCATTAGATAAAGATTTTACAATTGATGGACATATCACAATATTAACAACACATGATTTTCATATTTTATGAAGGTATTATGTATCATCATTTAAAATTTATTGGTAAAATTGATTAGGAACAAAATATATTACGATATTCTTTTATGTGACAAAAATAACTAATGATGACCTTTGCTAGATGTGTTTGACAACATATCATGCCAATGGAAATTAGGGGGGATTCATGTATTGTCGTTGACTGGGGGAAATCCATAAGTCAATTGTTAGCATTTGCAAGGTATGTGGTACGGAATGTTCATGTGTGAGATACATAGAGATATTGTATTAAATTTTTATTTTTGCCTAAATGTTCATACTAATTTACTATTCTTATATTAGGTGGGTGACATCCAAGGAGATCCATGAATGTGAAGTGCCAAAATGGAAGAAGGAAATTGCATAAATTGTATGTGTATTTCAAAAGGAGCTCCCTACAAGTTTCATTGACCTACAAGTCCAATTACTTATACACCTAGTCGATGACATTGAATTGGCGGGTGTCATATAGATGATGTGGATGATTTTATTTGAGAGGTATATGAAAACTCTAAAAATATATGTTTGACAAAAGTCACATCCAAAGGGTTGCATGGTTGAAGGTATGTATTGAATGGAGCATTTTTCTTCCTATGTGAATTCTTTGGTAAGGATTTCGAAGATGGGCCACACTTATGGGATGAAGAACGAGCATTAGATATTATTGATGGAGAAAAACCACAATCTAATGGTGTTCAAGTAGAAACTAGTAAGTAAACTCATGATCATTGTGGTTGTTTTTATTGCAATCATTAATTTACTTCTTAATTTATTTGTCAAATTAACAACATGGCCTTTGAAGTTTGAAATAAGCATGTTGACATGTAATAGGTGTAGACAAAAGTTCTATACTCGACAATTCATTTTGTACCACATGGATTTTATGAACAAATGGATTGATTTGTATGATAAAAAGAGAGAAGAAGTGTTAGAAGTAAGAAGACAATTTAAGAAATCAAACCCAAGGAATACCCCATTTCCTATTGATTTGCAAGGGGAATGGGTCAAATATTTCATACTAGAATGGGTTACTGAACAAATTCAAAATCAAATAGAAGGTGCAGGCATAGATTCAAACATAACAAAAGATGAAATCTACGTGTCTAGAGGATGTGAAAGAAAGGTATAACTGGAATTTTACGGAATGTTGTTTCCTTACCATTTGACGCTATTAACTATTTTTATATTCGTCATTATATTTTTTTTAACCAAAAGAAATGGTCTTTCAAAAGCAAGGAAATATCTAACAATGTGGGGATATGGTCGACATTATCATGTAGAACGAGTATATGTAAAGAGACTATCCTTCGATTGTGGCATCATGGTTGAATTCAAACAATCCAGTCGATCAAGCTCAAAAGATAAGAATATTTTTGGAGTCTACAATAGTTGGGAAAATACAAGAAATTATTGATGTGGATTACTGATCTTTTAAATGTTGTATTTTTAAGTGTATAGGGTATGAAGCATTTGAGAGGACACGAAGACATGATACCATAGTGGATTGTTTTCTATAGATTCCTCAAAGTTCCTACCAGAGGATAAGGAGCCTTATGGTCTACCAATTCATTTTGAGTGGGTATTTCTTTAACTCAAAGAAGAATGGATAGTGATCAATAATCTAATAATACATTTTTTATTATAGATATATCATATGTTTATTAATCAATAAAAATTTTATAACATACTTCTAGTATATGTATGTACTCGCTCATGTGTAGGTAGTTTTCTATGAATATATTTTGAACCCGAAATGGATATTTGTTGTACATTATGATCCAATGTTAAGGCATGTATTTGATGATTCATTAATGGATATTGAGCAAAACAATGATGACCAACCAAATTAGAAATAGGGATTAGAGAACATCGAATAAAATGGCATCCATGATGATGCTGAAGATGGTTATGTTCAGGCACAAGAAGACAACAATTGAGAGTTAGATGATGTTATGGAAGAAAACAATATGGATGGTATATAAAATGATGATCCAAATACATCTGGTAATGATATGTGTTAGTTCTAGTCTTCGCAACCTGTCACCAGGGATCAACATGAGCTCTTACTATGTCTGGATTTGTTAGATGTTTTTCACATGATGTTTAGCACAAAACATGTCACAAGTGTGTCCATCAGAAGAAGCTCAAAAAAATATTTCCAATGGTATATCACACTCCTATAACCGGGTCCTGGATTAGAAGATATGATCGAAATGAATGAGTGATTCTTGGTTATGCATGTTTTGAGGTCAATTGTTGCACACAACGACAAGTTTAGTACAAAATCAGTTTCTGAAATAATGGTAAGGAATTTTTCAAAAGTGAAAGAGGTTTTTGTTCATCACATACCAAATAATAGAAACCTCCTTCAATTTATGCACAGGTGCTACTATGTGAGAGATATATAGTGATATTTGGAGCCTACATTAAAACAAAGGAAATTTTTCATATTTTTTACTGTTTTAGTCATTTTAGTGTGGTGCCATTTTACGACAGATGGAAAGTAATTTTGAAAAACTAGAGGATTTTTTTAATCATGAGCCATACAACAAAAGCCTCTTTCAGTTATTCACAGGTGTCATGAATTGGGATATGTGACTAGATCTTTACAGCTCATTTTCACAGATTTAAATTTTTAATGATTTTCTGTTTTAGAGATGATTTTGTGGCGCATATTATGAGAAACTGGAAACGAATTTCCAAAATTTGAGAGATTTTTTTCTCCAAAATGAAATTCTCTACAAAAACCTCTTTCAGTTTTGTAATATTTGCTATGGTTTAGGAGATACGAATTCATATTCAACACCTATTTTCAAACATTTGGTCCAAGTTTAATGTAACTGATTCTATTTTGAAAAAATGGTTGAGCTCAATTCCCTTAGTACAAGGATGAGAAAATGTATATATTTTATGAATTTCATAGTGTAGGGGTTGGATTTTGGCAGAAGGTTTGACTCTTGTGGGTGCATTGAGCACTATTGTACATCACTTCTATAGTGTGGCAAGGAAATAAACCAGGGTTTTGCATCATTTTGTGGGATTCTTGTGGTAATGTGAATTAGCATTGTGTTCTTCTCTGTAATTTTAGTTGATTTGTGTTTATGTGTGCCATCATCTCTATCTTTTCAGCTTAACTAAATGAATCAAGCATAAAGGTGGAATTCATTGATGTTGCAGTGCTCTACCTTAGGGTTTATTTGGTTTTACATGTTTTCAATTGTTTGAAGAGGATTCCTGATACTTTCATGCCCTCTTCAACTCCTCACTAGTCTTAAGACTTTCCATTTCACTTATTTCAAAGTACTAAAACATTTTCCTACCTCGCCCCATAGAAACCTCTGCAAATCTGTGTTCATTTCTTGGACCTAAAGCTGCCTTCTCCATCTGATCCAGCAACCCAAGCATTAAAATCAATCAAATTCTCTGAGAAAGTATACCTAGCATAAATTAGTTTTTATATCAGTCATCTCAAGCCTTCCTTGATAAATTATCATTGAGATTGACAATGAGAGAACCCTCTCCCGACCTGGTAGGGCTAGCTACCAGGTTAAGCGTGGTTTGATGTTACCCTAGACCTGCCTTTCTCAGCCTGAGGTAGATTTAGGCCCTAACAATATGGATGGTCTACAGTCAGATTTCAATTGTTATGAAGATGATGTAGGTCAAAATGAGTATGATGATAATATTAACTACTTGAAATATCATACAAACATTGACAGTGATGTATTGGATAGTAGTGTTGCAGACAATGATGTTAATGACCAAGGCTTCTAAATTTTTAGAATTATTTGTAGTCTATGTTTAAAAAATTATTATCCTTATGGCCTAAACTTTGAAATGCTTAAGTATTATTTGTGTCAATACAAATTAAATATTGCAATATCATTAAGGTATTCAAGCTATGGTATGGATTATTGGCAGAAAAAATTATGATTAGTTGAATGCTTCTTCCACTCATTTTTCATCAACATATGTTCATGAAGACATAAAAGTTAATAATATATTAATGCATGTATTTCACAATGGTTTGAATAAGAAACTTTTTTTAAATTCATTATTTTTATATTATTTTCATTTTAATGTTGGTCGAACCACATTTACATTTAATTATTGATCCATGTAGGATTTAATTTTTACAAGACTATCGTGCAAAGTATATGTTAAGGCAGATGATGACTAGTATAAAATAATCTCAACCCAAATTCGTTGCACACACACTCTCAACAATTAACACATTTTTTCGCACTCCACACAAATTCAATGCGAAGAAGTACTACATAATAAGCTACTCTGTCATTCAACCACTCTCACGACACTCCTGAAAACCATCACTCATCCAATTTGCACACATAAAAGGAAGTCCAATCCAAACTGTAACAACAAAGAAAATAATTCAATGCCACAATAAACTAAGGGACTAGTCTAGGACTTAAGTTGTCACACCATCCAAAGCTTACAATGATTAAATTAAATTACACACATAATTAACTATAATAGCAGTAGTAACAAAAATCACAAACTGAGAAATCTGTATGCAATATGTCATTCAACCACTCTCACAACACGTTTGAAAACCATCACCCATTCAATCTACACACATAAAATAAAGTGCAATCCAAACTGTAACAACAAAGCAAATAATTCACTACCACACTAAACTGAGAAATCGGTCCAGGACTTAAGTTGTTACACCATCCAAATTTTACTGCAGTTAATTAAATTACACACAGAATTAATTGTAATAGTAGTAGTGACAACAATCACATAACTAAGAAATATTTATACAATATGGTAATCATCCACTCTCATAGAAATCCTGAAAAGCATCACTCATTCAATATGCACACATAAAAGGAAGTGCAATCCAAATTATAAAAATAAAGAAAATAATTCACTACCACACTAAAATGAGGGATTGGTCCATGACTTAAGTTGTCACACCATCCAAAGTTTATTGCAATTAATTAAATTACACATAGGATTAACTATAACAACATCAATAACAACAATTGCATAACTAAGAAATATGTATGAAATATGTCATTCAACCACTCTCAAGGCACTCCTAAAAACCATCACTCATTAAATCTGCACACATAAAAGGAAGTGCAATACAAACTATAACAACAAAGAAAATAATTCACTACCACACTAAATTGAGGGACCGGTCCAGGACTTAAGTTGTCACACCATCCAAAGCTTACTGCAATTAATTAAGTTACACATAGAATTAACTATAACAACAATAGTAACAACAATCACACAACTGATAAATATTTATTCAATCTATCATTCAACCACTCTCATAACACTCTTGAAAACCATCACTCATTCAATTTTCACACATAAAAGGAAGTGCAATCAAAATTATAACAACAAAGTAAATAATTCACTGCCACACTAAACTGAGGGACTAGTATAGGACTTAAATTTTCACACCATCCAAAGCTTATTGCAATTAGTTAAATTGCATAGAATTAATTGTAGCAAAAACATTAACAACAATCACATAATTGAGAAATATTTATGTAATTAAGTATTCCACTTTAACTAACCGGTGGTCCCTGCTAAGGAGGGCCCTTCCTCCTCAATAGGGTTTGGTGCACTAAAAAGCACACAAACTACTCAGAGGAAATTATTGAACCACAAAGTTGATATTTGCATTAATAAAAGTATCAGGATTACAGAGATATGGTGTTTCCCCTTTCCAAACCTATTCTCCAATTCTTCGCTCTAGCCCTCACGAGAAAACAATCTTCTCTTTTATACGTCTTAATTAAAATGAGAAGATCATCATGAGAATATTTTGATTCTCAAGTAATCTTAAAATAAAATGATATCTTAACAATTACACAACAATTTCCATGGAAGGGGTAAAACTATAACAGTTTCCTTTAATTACAAATAGAGTTACAAAAGATATCAACCAAATCATTTGGATCCTCCACAGATATATCTAAGTGATGAGTTGTTTCTTTTGACTTTGACATACTCCTAGACATAAACTAATTAAGAAAGGCAACATGTGCTTAAGCATTTGTCTGTGTAACAACAACAACTCCCATAACCTTAATTAATCCAAATCGGTAAAGGAAATGAAATGTAATCTTGTAACAACAAGCTTCAACAGACCGTCCAAACCTGAAATATCCCATAGATTAGTTTTATGATAAAAAGTGGCCTAAGACAATAGTTCTAATGTCAAATTATAAGTAGAATTGGACTAAGAAAGAGACAAGTGAAAAAGGAAATACTTAGGTGAATAAGGGTTGTTACAGTAATAAGATATGGTCATGTTGTTCAAAAAGGGATAAAATAAATAGGAAAATAAGTAGGAAAAATATGAAAATTTCATGACCCAACATATCCCCCTAGTTTAAGCTTTTACATTTCCTCATACAGACTCATGTCATTGATGCCTAACATGCTGAGAGTGAATTTGTGTGAGGTTGTAATTTCCCTCCATGTATTCACCTCTGAACTTGTGTCCTTGAGAAATAAATAATTTTTCCTCCCAAATCTTATCAGCAATACTATATGGATGTTGATATTTATAGGTTGGTAACCAAATAAGAGGGAACTTGAATCTAAGTCCTATTCATCCTGCACCACTCCTTCTAATATAGTCAACATAGTGATGAACTCTGGAAAGTGCTTGCTCAAAATTATGATAACAATAGGGGTCTCCCTTCTTCAATTCTTGTCAGGAAACATCCCATCTCAACTTGCTTCCTTCTAAGGCACTAGTTCTCATTCCTTGTATATTTCTTTGGCATTTTCGTAGAACTGATTCTCAATGGTCCATCAACAGTGTCTTAGTGGCTGGAAACTGCCATATTTTATTGTAGTTGTGTGCAACAACTTCAATTGAACCAATTTCTGCTCTAAATAGTTATACCCATTCTTCATTAGTTGTTACAGTATCATGGGCAGCTTTCCAGCCTATCTGATTTTGCATAAAAGAAACAAAAGCCCTGAGTTGTACATCTCCCATGTAGGTGTCAGATTGAATTATTTTTCACCAAAGAAATCAAGATCATGCAGTTACATCTTGTACAACAAATGTTGTTCTAAGAAATTAACACTTTGAAATGTTTCTAAGAAGTCTCGTCTCTACCATATCTTATATTGTCATTTTTCCTTCAGGACTGTTAATTGGAAGACATCATTTTTTTCTTGAAAATATAAAGGATAAAAAAGAGAAGGAAGCCTATTGCACAATAAGCCATTAATGATCTCATAAATTAGTTTCTTTTCTTGTTGTAACAGCTTAAACTCTCCTTGTAGTTCCTTCACTGGTTTCATTGCTTGATTCTTCTCCTTCTGATTTTTCATAAATTCTGTAATTCTTAATTTTTCAGTCCACTCCTTGTTAAGCTTATTGACCATTTCCTCATGCTTCTTAGGAATATGAATTCATCTTTGGGAAAGAGCGCTAATTTATCCCATTGCTCTATCACCCTCATCAAATCTTCAAATTTAATGTACGTTGTTTCAGATGTTGTTTTAGCATCCTCCTTTTGAGATCATTTCTCCTCCTACTGCTCTATCTAAAATTTTGGTTCTTGTGTAATAGTAACACCGTTGATAGGTTTTATGGTACAATATTATTTTTCTTTTCATTCTGTTCTATTTCAACTGTTAGTTGTTGTGTAACAACAACATTGTAAACATATTCTTGTGGAATAGCAGAATATTTTTCTTCTTCCTACTCTGCTTTGACTACTGGTTTTTTGTGTAAAAACAGTGTCATCAACAAGTTCTTGTGGAATAGCAAGTCAAATTCTTTTTCTTTTTCCCCCACTTGTACTCCAACTAAACCAATAACAATTTCCATGATTTTAGCCTCCTCAAGGATTTGTTGGCAACCCTTACAATGTTTTTCTAAGATAGTAGATGATGCCATTTATACAACCTCTTCCAACATGTCCATTCCATTTTCATTCTTAAAATGAAGTTGTTCTTTAACAAAGGCAAGTTGTTTCTTTAACTCTTCATTTTCCTTTCTCAAATTTTCAATTTGAATGAGAGGGTCAATTTTCATCTTACCTGGTGAAGTAGCAACCTCTTATTCTTTTGTCTAATCTTTTGTTACTGGTCCTTTTGTCTCTTGTTGTTTCTCCGGTTCTTGTTTAGGATCTATTGTAACAGTCGATATTTTAGATGTAGTGGGGCCTTCTTTTGTAGACTTCTCTTGATTTTCTATGTTTTGTTTCTCCTCAAACCCATAAGGTCCAGCTATATCAGCACATTCCCCCTCAGCTATAGCAGTAGGTTTTTTAGTCTCTTCTTATTTCAAAACTACTGGAACCCTTTTTCCATGGTTTCTTCCACTGATTGGCCTTTTCAATTTCCTTTTCTACACTATTAAATTTTTTTATACACCCTTGGTCTCTTCAGTGGTCTTCACTTCCTCAACTCCAGTTTCAAGCATAGTTGTTTTTTCCAGTATTTTTTTTCCTCCAACACTTCCTATACAATCAGGCACCCACCTCGTCTTTCCTTTGATGACTCACTAGGAAACACCACAAGTTCTTATATCCACATCTCCTTTCCTCATGAGGATTAACTAGGAGAAATTCTAATGGAAATCCACCTCTTAAGATTCCATCGACGAGTCATAGGAGGTGTATCAGCCCTACTCCGCTAAGGTGTTGTGGTTATCTTTCTCTTGGAAGCTGTAGCAGTTTCAGAAGCATGTATTGTTTCAACGTTGGGTTTTGCTTCAATACTTGGTTTTGTTTTAGCGTTGGGTGTTGCATCAGTACCTGGTGTTGTTTCAATGTTAGGTGATGCTTTAGCATTGGGTGTTGCTTCAGCATTGGGTGTTGCTTCAACACTCTCTTCATGATCCTCATTCACACTAGCACAAGATATCATTATTAAAGCATGCCACGAGCTCCCTTATCTATGTAATGAATGCATGTTGATTAATTTAATGAGTACATGGTTAGTGATGCAAGTTTCTGGATGATTTTCCCCTTTCATAGCCTCTTCCATGTGTTGTAATCACTTCAACAAGTATTATGGTAAATTAATCAATCGCCTAATCCTCAGGTGTGCTAGAAATTGAAAATGATAATTGAAAATAATCCCAAAACAACCCTTATAGGTAATGATTTTTTAGATGAAGAGGTTTATATCTTCCCAAGGGTGAGGAAGAGATGTTATATCAAAGCCCCTCCCCTCTTTTAAGAATATGGCCTTATCTTCAGGATTGGCCACTTTCCTTGAGAGCCACCATTATCTTGTCCTAAGTAGCCCTGTCACTTTTGCGATAACTTCTTTTGTAACAATAATTTTGAAGCCCCTGACCATAGAGTGTTGTTCAACTAAGGACTGGGAAAATTCTAAAGTGATCAATTCACTGAAATTGTGTAATTTTTCAAAATAACTTAGCCATCCAACCCTTCGAAAAATTTCCAATGCTTCTAGATGTTGTAATAGCACATTAACAAAGTTAGGTTTGTGTAATTGCTACTCCACCCATAGCTTCTCATAACCACACTATTCAACAATGCTAAGAACCCATTACAAAGTTGCTTAAGTGCACACATATACTTTCCCATGGGAGAATGTCAAGGTTGTGGAATTATTGGTGGTTACTCCTCCTTATTACCAATTCATAACTTTTAAATCAAAAGAAATTTTGAACGATTGCATTGATTGTTGGAAATAATACTGAGAGGGGGGTGGGGGGGTGAATCAGTATTATCAAATTCTTTTCAATATACCTTCCAGATTTATACTTTAAATTATTCTTCAGATATTGATCATTCATTTGTATGTCAGTACCATATAATAATGAGCAAGAACAAGAAAGACAGATAATCACACCAAGAAACACCAGATATAAGGTGGAAACACAATGTGGGTGAAAACCACCTGCTGCAATATGTCTCTATCTTCTTTCAATTAGAAACTTCTTTTACAATTGTACTGGTGCAGTCCTTTACCAGTACGCAGGCTATAACCTGCAGAGAGCTACAACCCTCTCTCATTTTCTAGTTTCTCCTGGAAGGGAGCTACAACCCCCTTTACTTTTTTTACTTCTTTAGGGACCACATTTCATGAATTTTCAAACTGGATCCATGGACATCAAATATTCATCAAGTACATACAAATCACCCAATCTCCTTATACAATCAACCAATGAATCACCCAACACTTCAGAATGTTGTAAACAGAAAAGTAATACCAGAAATCTAAACCCAGAATTATACTGCAATAGGTAAAAGATAGTCAACAAAAGTTTCAAGATAAGTCTGCAACTTCACCAAGAGGGGCCTATGAATATCCACAGCTCTTCTGAGTCTAAACTGTGCAGATCTGCACTAGTGGTTCTTCTGCTCTGCACACTTCTTCTCAGGTCCGCACTCTCACTGTCTGACAGACAGCGTACTTCCGCACTGTGCCTTTTCTTGCACTGCATATCGCACTTCTCCTTTTGCAGTGTTACGTGCAGCCCGCACTGCACCTTCCCTGATACTGTGTACCTCACACTAAGCCTTTTTCTGCACTGCGTACCCCCCGTACTGCTCCTTCGGATCGCTTGCGGACTTCTGATTAGGGCTAAATTAATTGTCCTCCAATGTGCCACAATCAGTCAGATCCACAGAACTGCTCATGCACCCGAAAGATCACGCTTATCAATAGATTCACCTTAAGTTTTCTCCTTGATTTAGATCTAGCTTTTAAAATCAATCACCCAAAATTTCAGATCTTAAGATATTCAAATTTCACTAGTGTCTGGCCAAGAGATCTCCTTTCCTTTTTATAGGCAAGCCTTTCACAATACCACAGCCCAAAACCATAGTAACACAATACCATGAACCTAATACCTTGGATCAATATTTGTAGATGCAAAACCACGGACCAAAACCGTAGGTCGAGCTAAATGCCATGAACCATTCATAAAGGTTCCCACGTGCACGCGCTTTTCTGCATTGGAGAGAGTGAAACTGGGGTCTGCACCTAATGAACGGAGAACTTGTGTGCATGACTGCATTCCTTGGTCGGCATACCTGTGGGTCTGCAGCTTCTTCAAGTATTACTTGCGTGTATCTTAATTTCCATGATTTTGAGTGCTTGAATTTAGATCTGCCACATGAGTGAGTTGCCATCAAGTACAACACCTGTACCATAGAGCCAAACCATAATCATAATGCCAACAATCTCCCCCTTTGGACTTGTTGGCAACCTCAAGATCCTCAATGTCATTCTCCCCCTTTGACATCATGGGCAAAGGGTTATGCTCCCCCTGAGAACATGCTTAAGCTTTGCTCTGCTGATAATGCTCCCCCTGACCAGATCCATAGTCCACCATAAATTTCTTCAAGAAGAACCATAATTCACCATGACCATGAAAGAGATAGAGACATACTGCAGCCATGTTCAGATCAGCATCCATGTTCTCCTTCTGTGCTACCATAATGCCAACAATGCATTATATGTGCTCCCCCTGAACCTGTGCCATTGATCTACAACCAATCCATAAACAAACAAATGTACATGTATACCACATATAAACCTCGTGTGCAATCAACATATGGGATTCAACAACAAGATGATGCATCAACTACCCCTAGCTTTTGCCTAAGGTATTCAAAGGTCTCCCTGGGCAATGGTTTGGTGAGAATATTAGCAACTTGTTCCTTAGAAGGAACATACTCCAACTTGACCTTTTGTTCAATTACTTGTTCCCTGAGAAAGTGATACTTGATCGGTATGTGCTTGGTCTTTGAATGCATGATTGGGTTCTTTGAAATGCTGATTGCACTTGTATTATCACATAAGATGGAGATAGGTGGTGTACAAGTGATTTGAAAGTCCTGCTAGGTCTGCATCATCCAAAGGAGTTGAGTGCAGCAAGATGCAGCAGCCACATATTTTGCTTCAACTGTAGATAAAGCAATTGAACTCTGTTTCTTGTTGAACCAAGATACTAATCTGGAACCCATAAAGAATGCACCACCACTTGTGCTTTTCCTGTCATCCACACTTCCAGCCCAATCCGCATCTGTATAAGCATGAAGTGTGAGATCTGTATCTCTAGGATACCATAAGCCATAGTTTTGAGTTCCTTGAAGGTACTTAAAGATTCTCTTCACTGCCTGAAGAGGAGTTTCCCTTGGATTTGCTTGAAATCTTCTAACTATTCCCACTGCATGCATGATGTTTGGTCGAGTACCTATCAAATAAAGTGGACTTCCAATCATAGACCTGTAGGTTGGTTGATGCACTGTTGCTGATTCATCATTTGCCCTGAGGCTGCATCCTCTGACCATGGGGGTACATACTGGCTTTGCATCTTCCAAGCCATATTTCTTCAAAATCTACTTGAGATACTTGGTTTGAGACAAGAAGATCCGGCCTTCATTTTGTTGGATTTGCAATCCAAGAAAGTATGTCAGTTCTCCAAGCAAAGACATTTTGAATTCTTTCTACATCACAAAGGCAAAGCTTTGACTCATAGCTTCTTCATTGTTGCCAAAGATAATATCATCCACATACACAACAAGTATTAGTAATTTGTCATTTTCAATTTTTATATAAAGATTACTATCTGCTGATCTCTTTGAAAAACATTGTTGATGAAGATATTTGTCCAAACAATAGTACCAAGCCCTTGGAGCCTGTTTAAGACCATAGAGAGCCTTTTTTAGTCTGCATACAAGATTTGGATCATTCCCAAGGATGAAACCATCTGTTTGCTCAATGTACATTTCTTCTTCTAAGTCCCCATCCACAAAGGTTGATTTCACATCCATTTGAAAAACTTTGAACTTTTGAAATCTTGAGAGAGCAAGGAACATTCGGATGGCCTCATGTCTAACAACAGGAGCAAAAGTTTCTTCACAGTCTATTCCTTCTTGTTGAGCATACCCTTTACAAACAAGTCTGGCCTTGTTTCTAATGACATCCCCATTTTCATTCAACTTGTTTTTGAAGATCCATTTTGTCCCTATGACATTCTTATCTTCTAGTATAGGAACCAACTCCCAAGTGTTGTTCTTTTCAATCTGCTCAATTTCTTCATCCGTTGCCTTGATCCACCATTCATCTTTCCATGCCTCTTTTACATTTTGTGGCTCAGTGGAGGAGAGCAATGCCAAATAGCTTGAAGCTTCTGCAATTATTCTTCTAGTTTGTACACCTGCTTCTTTCTGCCCCAAAATTAGAGATTCTGGATGATTCTTCTGAACGTACCTAGATGGAGTCCTTTATTCTATCCTTATCTGTTCTGCTAGTGCCTCTTGAGGTTCTTCTTCATCATCTGTCTGATTTGGAGCATAGTCTTCATCCTCTTTGATATCTTCATGATTTACTTGCCTAGGGATGTATCCTTTTTCATCAACCACTACATCAATGTTGTCGACGATTCTTCCAAGTCTTATATTATAACACTTATATGCTTTGCTGTAGCGAGAATAACCAAGGAGAATGCCTTCATCTGCTCTGGGTTCAAGTTTGCCAAGTTGTTCATCAGTATTCTTAATATAGCATTTGCTCCCAAAAAATTTGAAATGTTTTATCGAAGGAGTCTCACCATACCAGAGCTCATGTGGAGTTTGAGTGTTGTTCACTCGGACATTTGTTTTATTGAGAATTACAACCGCAGCATATGCAGCTTCACCCCAGAAGGTTGCAGGAGTTGCAGACTCATCAAGCATAGCACGAGCCATTTGTTGGACTTTTCTATTCATCCTTTCCACTACTCCATTTTGCTGAGGAGTCCTCGCTGCATAGGATTCCCTTCTTATTCCATGTTCTTCACAGAAATCGAAAAATTCATTTGAGGTAAACTCCCCACTCTGTCGGACCTGAGGCACTTGATTTTGTAATCTGATTCATTTTCAACCAAGGCTTTGAAGGATTGGAATTTTTCGAATGCTTCATCCTTGTGCTTCATAAGTCCTAACTAAACCATCCTGGAGAAGTCGTCAATGAATAATAT